>MU619789.1:0-144015 GCA_025201785.1 Xylaria longipes
AAAATATTATTAAATATTTTTTATATATAGTTTTAAAAAATAATAAAAATATTATATAAACTTATTAATATTATTAAAAACTTATAATAATTATAATATATATAAAAAGCTGTTTTTTATTTATTTTTAATATAAATATAAAGTTTATAATAAATATTTTTAAAATTAATTTTAAAAAAAACTTTAATATATATAATTTTATTAAATATTTTTAATATAAAAAAAAAATAAAACAAATTTTTATTATAATATAATTAAATCTTTTATAATTAATATAAAATTATAAAATATTATTTTTTTAAAATATAAAAAGAATTAAAACGTTAGTAGGATTTTTTTATTTTTTAATTTTTTTATTTTTAATTATTTTAGCTAGCTATTTATATAATTTTTTAAATTTATTTTATATTAAAAAATAAATTAAATAATAAAATAATATAATATTTCTTTTTAATTTAATTATTAAAATTTTTTAACTAAAATATAATAAAATATTAGCTTTTTTATATTAAAAAAGATTTTTTAAATAAAAAAACTGTTTTATAATAATAATAAAATTATTTTAATTTTAAAATAATAAAAGTTTTTCTAGCTATATAGGTTTAAATAATTAAATTAACGCTTAGTAATATTTTTTATTATAATATATATAAATAAATGTATTTATAAATAATAGTTTAAAATTAAATATATATAATTTAAAGTATTATTAATTTATATTTAGATTTAAAATAATTTTTTAATTTTTTAAAATAGTTTAAAATAATAATAAAAACTTAAATTTTAAATTATTATTTTTATTAATTATAATATAAATATACTAGAACTTCCGTATTATTTTTTAGCTATTAATTAATTTATATAGTATTTAATAAACGTTATAGCTAATTAATTAAATAATAATTATATTTTATAAAAAATAAGTTTAATATAAAACGTTTTTAAGTTTATAATATAATATAAATATATAATTAATATAATTAGTTTTAGCATATAAATTTAAATTAATAAAAATATATAAAAAAAGGTTTTTAAAATTAAAAATATAAATAATATATAAAATATAAAAATATAATATAATTAAAATAAAAAATAAATAATTTAGTTTAAAATATATATTTTAATTTAAACTTAATAATTATTTTTTTAATTTAAATTAAAATCTTTATTTTTTAAATAAAATAAATTAAGTTAAAAAAAATTAAAACAATTTTATTTTTTATAATAATTAAGTTTATTTTTTTTTAAATTATTTTTATTTTTAAAAATTTTTTTTTTAAATTTAAAATAGTTTTAACTAAAATATTTTTTTTATTATAATTATAATATTTATAAAATTTTAAAAAATAGTTTTATTATAAACTATTTTTATAGCTTTATTAATATTTATTTTTATAAAAATTAAAGTTTATTTAATTTTAATTAAAATTTAGTTAAAGTTTATTATTTTTAATAAAAAATTATAATTATTATTTAATATAATTAATATAGTTATAAAATATAAAGTTATATTTTTATTTTTATTAATAATTATTTTTATTATTAAAATATTAAAATTATTAAAAGTTTTATGAAAAATTATAGTTGTTTTTATTTTAATTTTAAATAAAATTTAATTTATAAAGATTAAAATATATAAAGTTTTTTATAAGCTTTTATTATTAAATAGTTATATTAATTATATTTTTTTTAATAAGCGAAAATAAAGAATAAAAGTTTAAAATATTTTTTTTTTAAAAATTAAATAATTTTTAATAAAAAAATATAGCTTGTTTTTTTTTAAATTTTTAATTTTTTTAATTTTTAATAAAAACAAAATAATAATTAAACTTTTTAAAATATTAATTTTTTTTTATTTAACTTTTTTTAGCTATATATTAATATTAGCTTTTAAATAAACTAATTAATAAATAATAATTTTTATTTATTTAATAAATATTTTAAAATTATACTAGTATTAACTTGTTTATATTTTAAATATACTTTAAAGTTTTATTTAATATATTTTTTTATAAAAATAATTTATTTTATTAAAAGTATAACAAATGTTTTATAAATAATATTAAAACTTTTATTTAGCTTTATTATAAATAAACTTTAATTTATTTATTTATTTTATTTATTTTAAATAAATAAAATTTATTATTAAGTTTAAACAGTTAAACTTAAATATTTAACTAAAATTTAACTTATATTTATAATTTATATTAAGTTTATTATAGTTTTATTTTTAATATAAAAGTATTATAAATTAATAACGTTTTTTTTAAAAAAAGTATAAAAGGTTTAAACTATAATAAATATTGTTAAAATTATTATAATATTTAATTTTTTTTTCCGTATTTAATTAAAATAATATAAATATTTTTAATTTTTAAAGCTATCGCTGTTTTAATAATTTTATATTTATTAAAATTTTAAACTATTATTAGTACGGTTTTATAAAAATTTTTAAATATAAAAGCTTTTTTTTAACTTTATTATATTATTTTAATTTTTTTTATATAATAAATTATTTTTATATAATAAATTATTTTTATATGTTTTAATTAAAAAATAGCTAGGTTAATTTTATTATTATTATTAATTTTAATAATAGTTATAATAGTATTTTAATTTATATTAAAATATATTTTAGCTTTTTTTTTTAATTTTTATATTAAATTATTTTCGGACTATATTTTAACAAATTAATAAAAATTATTAGTTTTATAAATATAAGCTTTAATTTCTTTTTATAAAAATATTATAAATTTTATTATAAGTAATTTTAATAAAAAGTTAGAAAATTATTATATAATAACTAGGTTAAGTATAATAATAAGTAAAAAAAAATTATATAATAAGTAGTATATAAAACTTTAACTTATAAAAAAGAAAAAACAAGTATAAAACTAGTTTAAGTAAAATATAATAATATATATAGTTTTAATAGCTTAGCTAAACACCTAGTATAATATAAAAATTAACTAAATTATAAATATATTTTAGTTTATTTTTAATTTAATAGCCCCGATTTTATTATAATTTAATTTACTAGTGTTTTATTTTTAGCTATTTTATCCACTTTTTAAAAAGGGTATAAAAAGTGGGTTTTGGTGTAAAAGGGTGGCCCGTGGGGGGACGGCCCGTAGGGGGGCCACTGATCTTAGACCTTATAGACTTTTCCGTAAACTCGGTGAGGAATCATTGCGCCCACATACCAGTATTTGTAGACATCATCCCATGGGTTCGGTACTTCTTTGGGGGGGTAAGACTTTCCGGAACGTGCCTTAAAAGAATATCACACCAAATGTCAGTTTTTCCTGTTTGCATCCAATGTGACTCGCCAGGTATCGAAGCAAGTACTCCGAGGGCTTTTAACTCACCTGGCCCAGGCCGGCGAATCCGCCCGGGCTGGGACCTCCTGATCCCGTTCCCTCAGCGGAACCGCCGGATTTAGATGATCCTGTTCCTTCCCCCTCACCACTGCCCTTACCACTGCCTTGACTCTCTCCGCCTCTACTTCCCCCACCAAGACCTCCCCTCCCACCGCTGATGATACCAGCTCTGGGGTTCAGGATAGGAGTGAATGGGAAGCCGGATTTAAGGCTCTACATAACTGCATTAGCCTTGAGGGACAATACAAGAATGAGTCTATCATCATGGCTTACATCCACCGAGATGAGATCCACAGGGGCCCCATTAGTTCCAGAGAAAACGCTACTAAGCCCTACAAGAGCAATACTAGCGACGTTTACTAGAGACCAACGCATGATGTCTGGCGAAGAGGCAAGAAATAGGTCGTAGGAACGCTGTTAAAGTTCGAAAAGACTGGATGTTGTCCGAGCTGAAGAGGATAGAGTAATGAGATGGAAGATAATATAGCTACTGAACTAGAATTAGACTGCTCATCTTGAGGGTTTGAGCTCCCAGTTTTATATTCATTCAGTATCTCGCAAGGCAAAATGTTTAGATTGTTGGTCCCCACGTATTTCTCGATATTGTTCGTTTCTAATACGAGTCTAAGCTGCAGCGGCCACGCTACGAGAATCCAACGTGTTTCGAACTTCAAAACACTCGTGATATATTTTGGCGATTCAAAACTAATCCTTCTGGAACTTGGCAACTAACAGCCCGGGGCAGAATTTCACTAATCGCATTCCACTCGCTTACAACAGAAGTGTGATCATGCCTCTTAGTAGGATTGCCTCTGGTAATTCGAACACCAAAGACAGATAGATAGAAATAGAACAAGTCTTCTCTTGGCGCAGTATGTTGTTGGTAAGGTAAGCTTGGACTCAAGCAAGTTGGCGGCGTAGAAGGTAAGTAGCCAACTTTTCATCTATTTTACCTGGACTTCTAGATCCCTCCCTACAAGAATGAGGCGCAATGCATATATGTGGCGAGGGCCTACTGTTATGATATCTTGCAGCCCCCAGCGCCTCCTTTAGCTCGAACCAACAAAAACTGGCATGTGACCTTAATCCAGTCCCATCGAATTCCGTTTCTACACATTAGCGCGTCTAACAGAATTGGATAATAGATAATGACTCACGATGGTTTTGTTGGGTTTCATGATATAAATATTTAAAATACCCTTCGCGCCGTACGAGCCAAGACGCTAAGGTTTCGGGGTCTTCTCTGTCGCTTCCACATCTGACTGAGTAATCTCCTAACGGGCTTTGGAAAGATGCTCGAGATGACACATATCGACCAAGGTGAAAGCGTATAGGAAAATGTTGACAAGACAACTGCTCTTGACCGACGGTCTCCTCGTGTATAAATATTGGGTCACTGTTACCTCAATCATCGAAACAAGATCACAAACCCAAGTCTTTTGCCGGTGGTTCAGAATACCCTAGCGATCTGATATTGATTTACTTCGATTCCTTACTCGTTCACTCTATCTATTTATCGCAACTCGATAATAAAATGGCGTCAATTCTCTCGTTCATCCTCAATGGCATCGGAATCGCTTCTTTTGGGCTGTTCGTGGACCAAATCGCAAAAGGCAAAGATGATGCAAACGGCGTAACCCACGTTGAGTTGATTATTGGCAGTGGTGATGGGGCTATGGTGCTAAGTTTTCTCCTGATTGAAAGAGACAAAGCTCTAACAGGTTTCCTAGGGTGGTGCAATGCCGAATATTGCTATATGGAACGAGCGGGGCAATCGCCTTGGTCAATACCGTAGAACCTCGAGGCACATCGACGAGGGGAGTGATGAAGTGATCAACATCGCCCATGACCAATTCTCTGAAGGTGCTCAGCAAGCGACATACATCATGCTTAGCAATCCGGACGCGGATGCCGTATGCATCTCAGCTCTTTATATTACCGATACCAGAGTCAACACAGCCGTCTTCGGGGATGTTGGACAACTTTGCGGTATGTCATGGTCGATCAGCCAGCGTGATATTGGCGACTCGCATATGAGACCTAAGTGCGTTTGGCTCGATGGAGATGGCACAGAAGGCAGTGAGTATACAATACAGCCTTTTTAATTTCATCTTTCGGCTCTTGGGTCTCATTGCTACTAATAATGGCGCTGGAATATTAATCCCAAGGACATTATTATCGTCGCCTACATTTTGCTCGAGCTTAGATAGACAGCACTGACTTCAAACTCCATAGTCAATTCTCAAGCTATGAGCTTCCATCTCGGTGACCTGGTAGCCAACCAGGACAGGCTTAAGCAGTATCAGGAAAGACAAGACACGCTATGCGGCTCTACTCCACGATTTGCATTCTGGGGAAATTTAGCGCCCAATTCCCAGATTCCTATTTTTGATCCACCACTGCAGTATGAGGTCGATTCTTGTAAGATAAACCTCAACCACTGAGACTGGACAAACATCTCACATCTTCTTGCAGCAAACGGTGGTATCGGAGCTGACATGGACATTGATCGGGTGCTCGACAAGCCCGGAGAATTCGACAGGAGCGTTACCATGTACCATGGCCGGGCCACGAAGCATCGACGCTCAGGAGGTAGTGTTCTTGATAATCCGGGCTCCGCTCGCCCCAACAGACAAAAGGGGGCGAAGAAGGCGAAAAGTAACCCTAATCTGAACACTTTGATCGTGACGCCGTACATCGAGCATAGTGCTCGAGAGCTTTGCGAATCTGCAACTTCCCGAGGTCCTGATACCGTGTCTCTCAACGAACGTCTTTTCTGCGACATGGAGACAAAAGCTCTCTTCCCGCTCTGCGGAGACAACGGACACAATACGTTTTGTTTTGACCTAGAGAAAAGGAGCCTGGTTCTACATGGCAACGTCACGTCCGTTCATTCGCCCAATGTGCATTCGCCCAATGTGCAGGTGCTGAGTATTGCCTACATCAAGGAGTACAACTCAACGGCTTATTGGTAGAGCCCGACTGGGGGAACAGAGACGAGTTGCACCTTCCGGGAAATATGATTGATAACAGAGTTACGGATTTTCGTTGTGGGTAGTGCTTGAACATGAGGACGCTGTGGGTTTTAGACTAATTTTTTCCCTTTTCCTTTTAAGTGTCATTTCAGAGTACTGCTATGTAGTTGTTTCTCTTTTATAGGCACCTGGTGGCCATAACTAGGTTTAGGTTCGGATTAGCAGATATTATATATTGTTATGGCCATACCCATATTTGCGAGGTCCTGACAGCTAATGCCGTTGCTAGCAACTCTCCCAAAGCCGTACATCATGATCTGCTAACGCCGATGCTAGGAGTCCCGAGTCATGCGAGAAGGTAACTAGCCTAACATCACTCTTGTAGCCCCAAAGGGTTTGATATAGCCGCCCCGTTGCCATGTCCCAAAGCCGAATGGTGCGGTCTTCTGACGCTGATGCTAGTAGTTTTGAATCGTGGGAAAACGCGACTGACCAAATACTACCATTATGACCCCAAAGGTTCTGTTGTAACTGCCCTGTTGCTGTATCCCAGAGTGGATTGTACGGTCCATAGATGCCGATGCTAGTAGTTTTGAGTTATGCGAAAAGGTAACTGAGTTAATGTCATCCCTGTGACCCGTAAGAATGTGTTGTAGCCGCCATGTCGTTGTATCCCAGAGTCAGATAGTGCGGTCTTTTGAGGCTGATACTAGCAGTTTCGAATCGTGTGAGAAGGCGACAAACCAAACCTTATCTTTGTGTCCACGGAGAATTTGTTGTAGTTGTCCTGTTGTTGTATTGTAAAGCCGGACAGTACGGTCTGTAGATGCTGATGCTAGCAGCTTTGAGTTATGTGAAAAGGTAACTGACCAGATGCCCTTTGTTTGGCCCCGAAGGGTTTGTTGTACCTGCCCTCTAGTATTCCAGAGTAGGACAGTATGGTCCATAGATGTCGACGCTAGCAGTTTTGAATCTCGTTAAAAAGTAATTGACCAAACACCATCTATGTGGCCATTAAGGGTTCGATGTAGCTGCCATGTTGCTGTATCCCAGAGCCGGATAATATAGCCTTTCCATGATGCTGGAGCCAATAATCCCGAACCGTACGAGAAGGCGACTGACGAAACACTACCTCGATGGCCGCCGAGGGTATGTTATAACCGCCCCGTTTTTATATCCCAGAGCCAGACGGTGTAATCTTTTAAAGCCGAGGCGACCAGTTTCGAATCATGCGAAAAGGTGACTAACAAGACGCTATCCATATAGCCTTCTAAGATCTTCTGTAGTTGCCATGCAGTAATTTTATCGCTCAATATAGCGGCACTATTTCTAAATAGCTGTTGTACAATAGCCGTATACCTCCGCTCGGCGGCGTAAGAAATTGCTGTACGAGAAGCTCGTTTTTATTAATACAGCACGTATTAATCCAGACGTAGTTTAAGCCATCCTGCCGAGCTTTTCGACAGCATCTTGGGAACTTGACGGAGCCGATGCTGGGTTTATATTCGATCTTGCTCTCCTCGATATTACGGAAACTAATCTCTTCAGCTTTTGTTACCCTAAGTATGTGACAATATGGCGTAACGAGGAGCTTGGCTTTTAAGGAACTCTTTTAGCCTGAATGTCCTAACGTTGGAAAAGCGCATTGTGAAGTCTTATAGTGGTCTATGACACGGGTACCGAGTGCGAGTTTTAAAGGCTGGGCTTGATAACTTCGAAGTATCAGCGTAAAGTCATCGAAAGATGCTATAGTGCAATTTACCTCGCAGCTAGTGGGTGAGCTAAAGTCCGGAGCATCGATAGCAACTTGGTTAGATTTGATGACGAGAGGTGAGCTGGCCTTATGGCCTAGAGGCAGCTCGACATGTACGGAATTACTAATTACCTGGAGTCGAGGTTACAGTGCTTCAGGTTGGGCTCTGACGGCCCAACCAGTGCCAAGAACCCAAAGGACTTGGTAAGCCCATATTAGGCCCCCAACCTACTTAGGTAGGTAGGCTGAGGTTACACTTTATAGACTGCTACACATTACCTTGAACAAATGCGCATATACCAACCTAGGTACCTAGGTACTTAGGTAATTGCTGAACCGGTTACGTAACGCGTGTGTTAGGTCTCTGTTAGATAGGGGACAGTGCTTAAGGCTTACTCCTCACAGTGGATTCTATGTAGTCTACCTACTCCATCCCTTTTACAACAACAACATCAATAGCCAATTCCAGGCGGCGTCACACACGATATTTCTCTATTCTTTCGACTACTGTGATTCGTTATGATTTACAAAAAGCACTTCATCCCGCTTGAGTCAAACCCCGATCTCTTTACTCAGCTTATCCATAAGTTGGGGGTCTCGACTGAGCTTAGCTTCCATGATATTTGCTCTCTGGACGACCCTGAACTACTTTCGCTTGTGCCGCGGCCGGTCCTTGCATTCATAATTGTTTTTCCTACATCTAGTGATTACGAAGAGCGCCTGGCCAAAGAGAATGATCAGACAGCAAGTGATACGCCGCACAGTGAAAATAACGATGTCCTTTGGTTCAAACAGACCATCAATAATGCTTGTGGGCTCTACGGCATTCTTCATGCAGTTGCTAATGGACGTGCGAGAGATTTTATAGGTATGTTTTCCGACGTCAAGCTAGCTTACGGTAACCAGACCCGGCCGTTGGTCAGAGCTGACCTACATCTTTGTCTTAACTGCAGAACCAGATTCCCATCTATTTTCTCTGCTCCGGAAGTGTGCTTCTCTCGATCCAACTGAATGCGCCACCGTGCTTGAGAATGACGCCGAGCTAGAGTCGAAATATACCTCGGTGGCAGTTCTCGGGGACACGGAGGCACCTGAAAATGCCGAAGATGAAGTTGATTTCCATTACGTCTGTTTCGTGAAGTCGCATCATAGCAGCAACCTCTTCATCTTAGATGGAGATCGAAATGGCCCAGTAGAAAAAGGCTTGATGGCTGGAGATGACCTGCTCTCCGAACAGGGAATCGAGGCCATCAAGGAGTTCATTCGCCATCATGATAATGGAGGAAATTTCAGCCTGTTGGCGCTTGCTCCAAGCTCAGATCTAGAGACGTAAGTTTCTGGGTATCACGAAACATGCACCTACTTTGACTTACATTCAACAATATCTGACTAAATGAAGTTCGTCCTCTCTGTGAGGTCGTCTATGCAGTCCACAAATTCGTCGTGGTCTGAGTCACTCTAAGATTTCTCATCCTCCGCAATCCTGCGGCTTAGTACATAATTTTTAAGGATCTCCTGGACTTCAGCGTCGAACCCGCCACCGAGCGCAAGGTCAATGGCAGATTGACCGTCGTTCGTTACTGCATCCCAGTTTATGTCAACACCCCCATGTACGGCAAGCTCTTTAATGATTTGGTAGTTATTCCATGAGACAGCAACATGCAAAGGCGTCCACCCTTCGCGGTCAGTGGCATCAATATCGACTCCTGCATCCAATACCGATCTGACAACGCAAATGAGATCATTTTCTGAGTTGCTGGCTGGTGGGGCAGCCCCCGCAAGGTGGAGGAGAGGCATATTTCGATGGATTGATGGCCCTGATTTGGAAGGATTCGCACCGAACTGTAGTAGGGTTCCTACTACGTCTGGCCATCGGTGTTCAACTGCCCAAGCGAGGGGAGACCTGCCGCACGAATCAGGCTCATCGATTCCATCTAGTGCTGCTCCTTTTTCGCGTAAGTTTGATAAGTACTCGTCAAGGTTTCCTAAATCCAGACGAATTCTTAGCGAAACTTGGTGCACTGTTGTGAAACCGCGGTCCTCGACGAGGTACTCGAAGAAATCCGCTACCGGGGTATCGAACAAAACCGATATATGAAAGAAATCAGCCAAGGTAGGGGGACGAGTATTCTGGCTGTCGACTGCCAAGGAAACTATCTTGTCATCGATCAGGTTCTCCATGGCCGTGCTACTCCACGTTAGTATGTTGCTAAGTGTTCCTCAAGTAGTGTCCCCCCTACTTTCCGATCTCATCCTCCCATTCAGGATGTGCTACCATGGCTAGCAGTAATTTGCATGTCCTGATTGCAGTTTCTCCGCCTAAAGCTCTCCGGCAATATCAAACCGCATACTGAACAATTGATGGTGGCTGTGTAGTGAAGCGGCGGAGGTAGGTGAATGAGGTACCCTGGATAATAACAGGGCTTTTCGGCTACGTCGGATATTAAGGGAGAATATGAGATGACTGCTAGCTATTTACCTTACTACATACATCAAGCTTTATACTTTTTCTATTTGCGAACAATCAAACTGTGTTTGACTCTGGCGAACATTGGGCTGAAATTATTGGTTTCTATAGTCAACTATAGAAACTATCAAGAATAAAGTGGTTAAAGTATTGAGGGGCGAACATTACAATGGCTGTAGTAATATCAAGCTCATATTCGGGTTTACATTAAAATGTAACGGGAAACAGCTTTGGAAGTACGGGCGAAGAGCGAGCTGAACAGAACTTTCTAGTGCCATCTCGCAACGCGAGCATCTTCATATACACGTTCCGAGTAATCAGACCATGACTTCCCACTTCCAACAACCTCATCCGCGGTCTTTCGCCCTGTGAAAGATACCGCCTGGCCCACACAAGGAAAGCCGGCAGTTCCAGAGAATTTAGCCATGTTCTCACCTTGAAACGTGATCGTGCCGTCTTCTGGCATGTAGAAGATCTGCCCCTCGCCGGTCTCAGTACACCTGAGCTTTAGGTATAATTTCTGTGATTTAGAAGTGGAGGCTTCGGGTTTCTTTCGTGGGCGGCCTCGGGTTCCGGGAGTAGGAACTGTAGCTTTTCTCTTGGAACTGGTTTCAACCTCGTACTCGTCGTCGTATCCATCGTATTCATCACCTTCATCTTCGTTATCGTATTCGTCGCTCTCTAGCCGGGAGCAGTACTCTTCCAGCTTCTCTTTGTCTGTGCTCATGATCATGATTCCCTCGAGGACACCGAAATCAAACGATGCTTCAAAAACCCCTGCTTCATCTGTAGCGCGAATATCGAGGCTCAAGTCCCTGCTTGGTCAGACCACCCTCGCTCGATCTCTTCACAGTCGACGATGTATGTTCCGATTGGCGAATGCGTCTGCCGGCCTTTTTCTCGATTCAGAGTTTTCAGATAGTCGGCGTGCGATTCGGCGCGTTCCTTCTCGCGCTCCTCCTCTGCTGCCTTTGCAGCTTCTCTCTCTTTAGCCGCGTGTCCTCCCGCCGCCTGGCTCACCGCAGTTAAGTCCCAGCCTAGAAAGATGGTTTGCGTCTTGGGCCCATGGCCTGTCTTTTGATGAAGACCGGCAATTTTACTCGCGGCCTCGCATATCTGACTGGATCGATATCGGCTATGTGCGTCGAGAGGGATGCCGATCACTGTCGTAGTTTTGGCACAATCTGGCTCTCCAGACGTCAGGAAATACTTTTCCATGGTCCAATTCGGGTGACTGGAAAGTTCTTCGGGGGTCACCTGTGCTAGCCACTCTTCGTGCATCTCTACACGCAATTTAGTTATGTGAGGGAGCACTTCGTCGCATTTCCCCGCCTGCAGCAATTTCTTAAAAAGCAGAGTGCCATTTCCAGATAACTCGCTCTCGTCGAACATGACACCGTAGTGTTTGAGCTGGCCTCTGACAAACCGATCACCTCCATACCCAATGAATTGTTTTGCCTGTGCCGTTAGTTTTGGGAGGAAGGCATCTCGCAGAGAGGAACCCGCCACGCGTTCTACGCGATCGGGCACGGTATAAAATCTGCCGAACGCATAGCTGAAGCCGTTTCTGGCGACCTCGTTGAAAGGCATGGCGCTTTCACTTGAAAGTGGCCAAATCTATGGATTTAGATTGGTGTTATGTAAAAGTGCCCCGCGTATGTCGTTAACGGAGCCCTTCGGTGTGTAGACGGGGAGCTTCAGTTGTCAGAGGGAAGTAGCTTGGAGGCCTGTGTATATCTTCGGAAAAGGCTTGTCAATTATGACGTGAACATGACGGATCGGTGATCAGTTCGCCGGAGTTAGTGAGGCTTGCGCATTAAATCTGCATGAGCTGCTGCATCATGGACGGGCACCTAAATCAAGAAAGCTTTGCCGTTAGGTAGGAACCTTATTGATGAGGGACAGTGCTTAGAAGGAACGTCTCACTGTGGTTTGTTCAACATGGATCCACCGTGAGCAGTGTTCTTATTCACTGTTCGTCGCCATGGTTTCTTTGTATCTGCATACTTAGGTACTTAGGTCATTCCCCTTCCTTTGTACAGTTTGAGCACACTGTGTAAACTGAGATCACCAACTTTGTCACCAGCAAAGTCTCTTATATAGGGACAATTAGCCTGCTCACGCACGGCCCTATCCATCCCGTTTTCAACTTACCGCATACTATTACATGAAGCAAATTAAGACCCGCTTGACCTACAACTATATGTAAACCTATGGCAGCTAGAGTAGAGACTTAGTATATAGATCTTTATACTAATGATAGCTGAAACTCGTCTTTCTATATTTCCTAGTTCGCCGTGGGAGTCTGAGAGAACTGATTTATTCAATTCTAAGTTTTATAGTTTAATGCCTTCAAGATAATTGTTACTCAGCTGTGTTCCCAATGATGCAGCCGTCACGTTATATCAAAGGCCCATCCGGTCATTACATGCATACACTAGGCGTCGTCCAAAATATGCTACACGGCAAGCACCTTGTTTTGTGCTAACAAGCCTACATTGTTCAAGCAAGATTATATTCTATATAAACTGCAACGTGTATAGCCGTCGCAAATTCAAGCAGAGCTCCAAAGTCTTGTAACGAACCTTTGAGTTGCTACCAGAAAATTCGCCCAAAACAAAGAAAGCCGATCCATGTACAGTGTTTTGGTTCTCTTAAGGTCTGTTCTATCAAAGACGATACGCAACTCTCTAATTACCATTTGACAAATTGCTGGTACATTACTTCACTTGCCATGTTGTGGGTCTAAGTAGTTGTTCAGAACGGGGTCCATCCACCTTACACCCAGATCCATCTAATTATATCAATGAAGGTTGGGATGAATGGGATAAAGCGGAATGAGTGTTCAACTCAATATTAATGTCATTATTCAACTAATTCATGGATAGAAAGCCCAGCTTATTTAAGTTAATATTCGATTGCTGTATAAATGTTGACAATATTATATTGTAAATGTACTAATATTCCGGAAGGCGGAGTCTTCAGTCCATTTTCCCGATGTTATATGTTTTAAGTCATTTCAAGAGCGCAGGGTGTTACATTTAAATTTAGTTTCTAGGCTAAAAAAACGTACTACACAGTATCTATTTCTGTATGTTCTAGCCTACTAGGCAACATTAGTACCTACTATCTACTATACTTATATGTTGAAGAGAATTTTAGTCGCGGTAAAAAGCAAATTACTATGCAAGTTGTAAATGGTAGAGCAAAGGAAGCTTTAGTCGAGGTAGATTCTTTTAAGTCCGAGTGTTCATTCTAGATCTTCGTTTAAACTTGTTGTACATAGCGCTGTAAGTACTCAGAAAAAGCCTTGGCTGGGTGTGGGGGGGATGGCAGGAGTAGGTGAGCTACGAATCCTTCAGACCCAGCCTTGTTTAGACGGCATGAGTGCGTTTGAAGTCTCCTAACCCGATCACTTTAGACGCCCTATTTTTTCGATTGAAAACACACCGTCTCGGGTTGGCCTTATATTGGTACAAGTCTTATGTTTCATCCAATCGGCGGCCTATGCATTGAAGTTGGCGAGGTTCCTGCGAAATCATTCATGGCAAGGATCTTGCCATTTTGGAAGACGATCTAGCTATGTGGAAATTTTCCCAAAGAAAAGACTAGGGCAAAGTTCCAAGCTCTTGACACCTGCTTTCTATGGTATAATGGAATATGTATTCGGGCCTCGCGTCGATGGCATTATTAAGTACTTGGCATTACTTATCGATAATTGTTTCGACCTGGTTCCTAGTTATGAATGCGTAATAAACATCCGGGTCCTCTGTGGCATGTTTGTGCTAACAGATAAGTATAGTACATAGATTCTAAAATTAGCGACCTGGGCAACGGCTATGAGGAATGACGATGCCGTCGATATTTATCCTTTTTAAATACAAAATAGGGGCGGGGGCTGAAAGGTGAGCAAGCCACTGTCCCGCAGCATGGTGAGCTTACTTATTCGAGGCAATTCTTGAGCGTTGTCTCAATATTATGTTCAATGTTAAACTGCCGCTCTTTTTAATTAAAAAAAGTTAGAAAAAATACAAAAACAACAAAAACGTACAACACCGAGGATTCGCTGGTCGTCACCGACCCAACTACTAATTCGGCGGTATGCAGCTTAGCTATGGGGGAGCGGACGGGACCCCGCGTTTTCTGCATCCTATGGTCGTACGTGCTGAATCTAGTGACTAATTGTAATTATATACTAGAGGATAAGCATTACGCCTAATTCACTATTGGTATCACGTCGAGCGCAAAGTCGGCCACGGCAACTTCTAGGTTATTCGGATGTAACATAGTACTTAGGAATAAAAGATAATGAACATAACATATAATAATATTATTAATGTTATAATATAAGAATAACACATAGTAGTAAAGATCCTAGCAACTCTTTTTATTAAACAACGTCTTTGGACATTATACGGCATAATATAAATCATATTGGTATACAAAAGAGAAATGAGCTGCAACAACATTTGATGTTAGTCTAGTGCTTTTACCGACGTGGAATACAGGCAGAATTACAAGCTAGCTGGTTTTATTATATAAATGAGAGTGGTAGTTGGGCCATCAAGAGAAATGTCTAGAACAAGACGAGCATCAGGCATGGGTTCGAGTTGTGACGGGGAAAGGCCATAGCTAGTTATTGTCTTTCACTCTCACATTGAACAATTATGATATGGCCTGCAAACAAGTTGCTCTAGTTCTCTGGCTCCTATATAGTTTACTTGCCTGCTCCTATCAATATCATCATCTTTGGAGGAGTTTGGAACAATGAACGGATTATCGCGAAGACATATTCGAGAGCATTCGTGAGGTCTGAAAACCGTTTTCCACGCATGTCCTATTTGCTTTCTAAGGAGGGCTTCATGCGACTGTAGATTGCGATTGATTGCATTAATAAATTACGTTGACATTCTCGTGAGAGACTACCTACGCTACGACGGCAACGAATTTTCTAATAGATACACACTTCAGTTTTGTTATCGAGATCCGTAGATAATTCTGCGTCGGCAATAAAGGCCACCTAGTGACATTGAGCTGAATTAAGGAATGATGTATTGCCTGCCGATCTGAATTGATGTTGGATCCTTGATTTCTGCCTTGATCTCATTGCTAGCTCGAATAGAAAGCCTGTGGATAACCTTGTTCAATGGCAAATAACTGACGTCGAAGGAGGAATTGGCCAATGTTACGTCTTTGGTTGTACTGGTGTAAAAGGGATCGAGCGAATAACCGGGCCTCGATTGTATTTCAATGGAGCAGATTTGGACCCTGTAGATCGTCCAATGACTGTCGTGTGCCACCAAAAACCCAAGATGGGGGTCTCCGCACTCTGTCTCCCCTCAACTTTTCATCATCTGTGGGGGACAGGATGGGTACTTAGGTACTGTCACAGGCTTGAGTCGGACAAAGCTTGGACCTTTTCGGGTTCTGGATTGCTTAGGTGGCCAATGAGAAACGGGCAACTGTGGAACGTTTCCGGTGTATTATCTGATAAGAGCACACTACTGCCTGAATAGGTATAGATGCTTCATTGATGGGGCTGGAGCTTGTGAGCAAATCCACTGTAGTGCTTGAAAAAGAGGAGATTTGAGTGGCTCGGGCTTTCGGAGTGGCCAAAAATGCGCTGGAGCCGGGTTAAGAATGGACACTAAGAAACTCTATGGGACAAGCCGATTCTGGCATGAAATTTTTTGGCCGTTCAATTAAAAAGCACGCATCCCAGCTTCACAACCCAGCTTCTCTTCCTCCCTATCATTCCGGCCTATCGCAATTTCATCACCTTCGCTACATCAACACAGCCGCGAACGTCCTGCGATAATATTTGCTTTCTTTGGACCGCATAAACGACGACATCGTGTGGTCAACATTCATTTACCCCAACTCTTACTTCGGCAAACGTCGCGTGACCCGGATATCTGAACGGTATCCGACCTAGAGCCGTTTTGCCGTGGCAAAACTCATTGACTGTAGCAATTCTGCACAGCATCATAGCAATCTAAAAGCATAAAAACAACACGTCGACCGGCTGCGTTGCGACTGACCGACTCCGATAAGATGAAGGTCTTCTCCAACACGTGCTCATTCAACTACTCCTGGGAGGAAGTATCGGCTGCCAACTGGCAGAAGTACTGCCCATGGAACGAAAAGTCCACCCACGTCACCGCTGTCGACACATTATCGCGCGAGCTTGATCCAGAAACGGGCATCCTGCGAACCGAACGTCTTATCAGCTGCAAGCAGTCTGTACCCGAGTGGCTCAAGTCCGTCATAGGCTGCACGGACACAAGTCAAGTTCTCGAAGTCTCCTACGTCAACCCGACCGAGAAGACGGTCACTATGGTATCGCAGAATATCACATGGGCGAACCTAGTCAGAGTCCAAGAGACCGTCATCTACCGGCCGCTGAGCACAACCCAGACAACATTCGAGCAATCCGCGAGAATAACAGCCTTGTGCGGCGGCTGGCAGAGGATAAAGAATAGCATCGAGGACTCGCTCGTCACGCGCTTCAGGGAGAACGCGATGAAGGGCAAGGAGGGCTTCGAGTGCGTGCTCGAAATGAGCCGACGCGTCTTCGCCGAGGAGCGTGAGAGGGAGCAGATGCGCAGCCAAGGGAAGATGATGGCATGATTGGAGCAATGACTTTTTTACGACCGCGTACATCACCATTCAGCCACCACCCCATCTAGCCACGAGATGATTGTACAACGAACCTCATAGACGATTGCGGCATTTTCCAGGAGTCCAACGGGTGGACAGCGACACAAAAAAAGCAAGGCGTTCCGGGATATCCAGCACATTTTGTTTAATAGACGTTTAGATCTGCCGCTCCGGCTTTCCGTGCCTAGTCCACGGCCGGTTTTTAGAGATGATAGAGATGTAGACGGTTTACACCCCTACGGTATAGAATAATACGTAACTCCTTCTCCACGCATCTTGCATTCAAGTCGGATTGAAACGTGAAATCTAATCGAATCATTTGGGTGTCGTGTTTTTAATTCTTGATGACAAGATTCAAGTGTTGTCAATCTTGTCACTGCATTTCCTCTCATAATACAGAAGCGTCTTCAGTGTGTCCTCGTCTAATTTTCCCGCGCCACCATCGTCGTCTATCACAGACCTGGCAAACCGGGCCCCCTCGGAGAACCGTCGGAAGAAGTACAGCTCCTCAACAGCATGGAGCAGGGTTTGTACCTCGGGTTTGGAGACCTGCGGGCCCAGCGGCAATCGCACCGTCTTCCATACCTGTACTCAACAAGTTAATGAGTGAGCCACGTAATGGCATTTATTCCCATGCATGCTGCACAGTATGACCTTTATCCGGCAACGTGCACTCGACGAGCTCGAGGTCTGGATCGTTTATGGCCAAACAAAACAAGCCTCTTAGCAACCAAAGTGCGGCGTAGTGAAAAGGGAATACCTTGGAAAATAGATAGGTAAACGTACCTCCCCGTTCTCGACCTTGACGTGGTATGTCCGCCTCACCTCCTGGAACTCGGCCTCCGATTGTCCAGTGCGCGCCTCTCTCGGCGTCTTCTTAGTCGCGGTCGCGTCGCCACCGGGTCCGGCGTCTGAGTCGGAGAGTGCGATGCCTAGGAGCCCGGCATCGAGATCGTCGTCTCCGTTCATTTCCAACACCTGATAACTATTTCTTTTATTCCTGCACCGGCGGTCAATGCACGGTCTGCTGTAGCGGTTTTCATACCAGGGCGGTTTACTTGAGAGTATTTAGATTGCCGTACTTATCGCTGAATTAATGTTCCGATGGATGTTGGATTGGTATAACGATGCCAACACGGTGGGAAACGGAGCGGAATTGCTGTACATCATCGTGCGCATGAGCTAGGAATGGTGGGGTTGTGGAGGGGCATCCGTTCGTCGACCCGAGCTCTCGACGTGTTACCTACCACGAAGTATCTCATTATTCCATAGACAGGCAATTGCCCTCATATTCTTTATTTAGACATATACGTGTATTTCTATTCGCAGAGACTATAAATCTCTCTATTTAATTTTGTTTCATTTCAGAACGTCCATCGCAGCTCCGAATTGCATAGTCTATCATGGATGAACAAGTCGCCCGCCTAGTCGACAAAGCCTGGGATAGGTTTCAGCAAACGCCAGAAGACCGTCGATTCAGTGAGTACGATTTCATAAAAATTCCATAAAGAGTGGAAACGGAATATATTCCTCTGGAATTGGAGAAGCTGTCATTGCCTTTTCACCCAACCGCCAACTTGAAATCTCGCTGACGACCAACAAAGTGATAGCAATCGGGGGTATCCCGGGCTCAGGTATCTCGCTTGTTCCCGTCCCTGTATTTCACGACTCAGCAGCCACAGGAACAGCAACTAATACCGAAACAGGGAAGACGACCCTCTCACAAATCGTGACACAGGCCCTCAACGCGCGGCATGCGCGCCTGCACCCGGAGGTGCACGACGCCGTGCCGATCGCGGCCTTCGTGCCTATGGACGGGTACCACCTCACGCGGGCGCAGCTCTCGGCGCTGCCGGACCCGGATACTGCGCACGCGCGTCGCGGGGCCGAGTTCACGTTTGACGGGGCGTCGTTCCTGACCCTCGTGAAAGCCCTCCGGGAGCCCCTGACGGCGTCATCTAGCACGATCTTCGCGCCGTCCTTCGACCACGCGGTCAAGGACCCGAAGGAGAATGACATCGCTGTCCAACCTGGTCACCGAATCGTAGTGTTCGAGGGGAATTATGTAGTACTGGATAAGGAACCCTGGCGCGAGGCCGCGGGGCTGATGGATGAGCGCTGGTTCGTGGATGTGGACTTTGAGGCCGCGAGGCGCAGGCTTATTGCGCGGCATGTGAAGGCGGGCATTGCGAAGGATGAGGCCGAGGCGAGGAAGAGGGCGGATGAGAACGATCTTGTGAATGGAAGGCAGATTGTTGAGAATAGAACTCATGTCCATGAGGTTGTTGTTAGTCGGGATGATGAGAAGTGGAAGCATGAATGAGATGTTGCGGCGTGGGGGTGCATCCTCGTGTCATCTTGGGAGCTACCTACGGTTATAGGTCACTTTCGAACCGTGAGATATGGGCTCATAATATGTCGCGAATGTATGTTAGGAGTCTTGCGCTTATATACTCTGTGAATAAGAAATACTTCACCTTTCCAACTACCAGATTAGCAATCTCTCTAGTATAAACTATGAGCCGCACCTCATTATGAGTAGAACGCTCTTGAGGAGTCTCGGGCAATGGTGCGGAACTCTACGAACGAACTAAACCCAAGTCTTTTTGGCAACATTATAAGGTTTTGCATTAAGTTTGGCCTCGCCATTAAAATACATAGAAAAGACTTCAATCTTAAATCACTGAGTGAAAAATGACCGCGAACCCATGTGAGGTAAAACTACTGCAATCCAGATGTTCCAGATTGATCCGTGAGACGGCGCGTGTAATAGGTTCAGTTGGCCTCGTGTTCAAGGCCGCTAGGTCAACAAGGACTTAGTATAAACGAGCTTTACCATCAAGGGTTTTATGGGAATGGCATAGTGTAAACGACTCTCCACGAGAGCATCGGCTTCGCCTTGAACTAGCAAAACAGATCGTGTAGGAATGAATGCCGTCTCGGAACTGGGCAAGGTTCATTTTATATAGATATGCGAATATCATTTTAAAGGAATTAGAATGGGAATGGAATTCAATAATTCGGTATATGCATAAAGAATATCTTATCTTATCGGACCCAGAAAAATTTCCAGTATTGAGGAATCCCAAGTCTTCGAAATCACCGCCTTTGCGACAACCAAACCCTAGTCAAAGGTTCTTTGTCGCGAACCCAAGTTTCGAAGCTCTTCTAGTTGGGTCAATTATCTGTGCAACCCACCCGCGCCACCTACCATGGCCACCTCAGACATAGAGCAGCCAGTTTCGCCGGCTGACCCTTCATCGACTTCCAAAAAGCGCAAGACCCAACTAGATGAGATTGAGGTAGATCTTAATCTTCCAGAGCCGCCCTCTAAGAAAGCGAAACGTCTCCTCAAGAAGGGCAAACCGTTACCTACTAAGCCAGCAAGCGACGATGAGGCCGACGACGGACTTGCGATACCGAAGACCAAAGACGCGAAAGAGAAGAAGCGGTCAGAGTTCGGAATTTGGATAGGGAACCTCCCATTTACCTTAACACGAGTAGAGCTCTTCAAGTGGATTGTGGATTGCTCCGGGGGCACGATAAAAGAGGAGAACATTACGAGAGTCAACCTGCCGACGAACAAAGAACGCAATAGGCAGGCAAGACAGCAGAATGGAGAGGCGTCACAACAAAACAAACCTGAGAATAAGGGTTTCGCATATGTCGATTTCGATGTGGAAGCTGCGGCTGTGGCCGCTATGGCGCTCACGGAGACGGAGCTAGAGGGTCGGAAAGTACTGATCAAGAATGCTACATCTTTCGAGGGCCGGCCACAAAAGGACACATCTGCTCTGGCAACTGAGGGTGGTGCGACAAACGGTGCAGAAGCGAATGGTACTGGACCAACCGCTGCTCGACAACAAAATAACGCCAGTCGGAAGATATACGTGGGAAACCTCTCGTTCCAGGTGACAGAGGACGACGTACGCGCACAGTTCGAGAAGTGCGGAGAGATCGAATGGGTTAAAGTCGCCACGTTCGAAGATACCGGGAAGTGTAAGGGCTACGGCTGGGTCAAGTTCAAGGAAGCGGACGCTGCGGCCTGGGCTGTGAAGGGTTTCGTCAAGATCAAGGAGGAAATCGAGACGGAGGATGATTTCCGGGATGCGGATGACGTGAAAGATGGCGACGAAGGCGCCGAACAGGACAAAGACAAGCAGAAGAAGTTTCAGATGCGCAAGTGGTGGGTCAACAGGCTTCACGGACGGGAGCTCAAGATCGAGCTTGCGGAAGATGATCAGGTCAGGTACAAGAAGAGATATGGGAAAGGTGCTCCCGCTAGGAATGGGAAACCTCAACAGAATGGCAGTCGGCCGGAGAGGAGGGAAGGAGGGGAGGGGAGAGATGATTCGACTTCTGCCAGGCCTGCTCCGGATCCCAAGAAATATGGCGATGCGGCTGTTGTGTCGTATAAGACTGGAGCAGTTCAGAAGTCCGAAGGCAAGAAGATCAACTTCGATTAATCTTTCATCTGCCATTTCTGAGAGCAACCAGTATATATCATCATGAGAAAATGAAGTCTTACTGTTGTTCCTGTGCCTATGAATGTACTATGTAGTAGAACTGGTGACCTGGCTCGTATATATATACTTTTCTAAGGTAACGCCTTAGTATGTTCAAAGTATGAAGCCGCCGACTGGAGGGAGGAGGAAGATAGCTCTCCTTTTAAACACGACAACCTATTTATAGCCTAGATTCAAGCATTGGGGCAAAGGTTGCCAAATACGCTCTACCTAGCCGTGCCTCCTTGAGAGGTGCTAGAACCCATGCGGCCCTATCGGGTTGGTTGGTCGGCTGCCTATCTAGTGGAATTTCCTAAGTAAGATTTTTTTAATTTTCCGATTGGCTTATTTATGTTGTAGTATTAGGCAGTCTCGCGAGCTTATGGCATGTGCTCGGTAAAACGTACCCTGTGAGTAAAAAAGTATCTCGACTGTAGGTACTTGCACAACTATCCGAACAGAATCTCGAACGCCTCCAATGGTCCAGCGCGGCCACTTGACAAGGAACATCTTACAGCTAGGGGCGCCTGGGGCAAAGCAGCTCTCGCGCCGGAGTTTTTCTAGTGTAAGTACGAGCTTCTGCTACGAGGTAGGCCATTGGTTACCGTGCTAAGAGCAGGTCAGCAAGGGGAAGCTTGGGCTTATAGTAGTATAAAAAGGAAGTTATATAATAGGGGTTTAAACCCTATACAACATTTTATTTTCGGACATATATAACAACTTTATAAAGTGTTAATTTCTTTTGCCTAGTTCTAGAACAGGACTCTTAGGAAAAAGTGGTTTAAGGGATCCGGAACCTCCTCAGCCTAGAGTCGTGTAATTATCATGCTCAGTCTCAGTGTCAGGACGATGGAGTTGATAAAGAAATGCTCAGTGGAGCAATCATGTCTATTCTACTAGGTTGTTGAGGCTTTTAACCTACAAGTAGTTACTCAACCCCCCTGTGCAATTCACTCCTATCAACAATCATTTCCGCAACGGCCTCGATGGTCTTGTGGTTCCCCATAAAGTCGAACACGGCCACCTTCGCCCCGAAATCGTTCCCGAACCACGTGTGCAGCTCTACGGCCATCAGCGAGTCCACGCCGTAGTCCGACAGCGTTTTTTCGGTATCGACCTCGCCCGCCGCGATCGAGAGCACGCGGGCCAACTTTGCCGCGACGGCGCGCTTCACGGCGTCGGATCGCGACCGCGGGTCTCTGGCCTGCCGGAACGCCTCCGCGTGCTTCTTAGAGTCGTCGTCGTTGTCGGCGTCTCGCACATTGTTGGGCGTCACGGCCTGCGATGGGTAGAACCCCGAGAACATTCGGCCTCGCACTTGTGGAGCAGGTTCCTCGCCGCGGCTCAGGAACATCGCGGGTGTCGTGGCTCCGTTCAGGACTTGGTTTCGGCCATCGATGGCATGGTGTTCTCCTCGCCTCGCCGGGTCGCAGTACATATCCAACAGACCCATTAGCTCGTCTGCTTCGACGGGGACCATGTCTTTTCCCGATTGGCCGTGTAGTCGTCCCGTTCGGCGATAATTCCGATCGTGCGCATCCACCCTACGTCGAGGGAGACTGCATTACGACCGCGAGACACCATGTAGCGTGCAAGCGCATCTTGGAACGTACATCCGGCTGCGTAGTTTGCTTGGGTGATGCTTCCGTAAATGCCAGCGACTAAAGAGAGTAAAACGAAGAAGTCCAGATTATGCGGTAGCAGTTCGTGTAGATTCCATAATGTGTTAACTTTTAAACGAACGGTAAGATCCCACTGTGCGAAGCTCATTAACTCGAACATTGAATCCTGTTTTAACATCGAAGGGTTAATCTCCCGAAGGACATGGACTTTGGTCGTCGCTGCCTACCTGTAAAGCCATTGCTGCATTAATACATCCTTTAATGCGTGGCATCGTCTCGGCGCATTGGGCGAACGTCTCGGAAAGAGACTCGAGGGACAAGGCGTCGCATATCGGCGTAGCAACTTAGACGCCTGCATCTTTCAGTTCTTGGACAACTTGTAAGGACGCCTGAAACGTAGGGCCGGAGCGTGATGGGAGGATCAGGTGTCTTGCCCCTTTGCCAGCCATCCATTTCGCTGTCGCCCTTCCAATGCCGCCCAACCCCCCGACGATAACATACGAGGCGTCGGGGTCTAGCATCCATTGCGGTCTCTCAATCAAGTATTTCTATATTATCTCGTTAATACAATATCAAATCCAAGTCGGATCGCAGCTAGTTACGTACCGGAACAACATCCTCTACGTCCAAAGTGATAATAATACGGCCTATGTTATTGCCGCTCTACATCAGCCTAAAGGCCTCCTCTACTTGCGATACCGGGAAGTAACGTCTCGGATATAAATATTACATCACGTCGCTGTCAAGAAGACTAAGGACCTTTCCATATTTCTTGGACATCAGGTCTGGATTTATCAGACCGACGTAATACAAATCAACGGCAAAGAAACTAACGTTCTGGCGGAACTACGCCATAAGCAAGGACGAGTTGGCCGAAATATCGGCCTTGCCGATCTCGACGAAGCGTCCAAACGGGGCCATACAGTTCCACGAGGCAGCGAGGCGATCTCCAGATAACGAGTTCAAAACAACATCCACCCCCCTACCCCCGTAAGTCGCTCAATCCCATAAGCAAAGGACACATCGCCGCTGTAAAAAATATACGCGGGTAATATACCAAACTTCTCGATAAAAAGCTGTTTCTTCTTTTCGTTCCCGACGGTAGCGAAGATCTCGGCACCGCAGTGCTTCGCGATCCAAATGGCCATCTGCCCCGTGCTTCCTGCCGCCGAGTAAATAAACACCTTCTCATTTTTGTAAAGGCGGGCCACGTCAACCAGACAATAATAAGCAGTGCAAGCCGGGATGCCAAATAAAACTGCCTCTTCAAAGGTGGCGGACTCGGGAATTCGGAACATATTTCTCGATGCTGCTGTAATGCAAGTGCGCATGGAGCCTGGGACGCCCAATTCCACTCGATCACCGGGCTTGAATTCGCAGCCGGGCCCTGATCTTGTCACCACGCCGACACAATCCCATCCAAGCTTCTCTCCCTCCAAACGACCAAGGGCAAGAAACAGGTCACGGAAGTTGACCCCCCACGCTTTGATCTGGATTTCGGCGTCGTCTGTCCCAAGAGGTTGATCTGCTTCTAGGTCTTCGACCAACCGGAGGGAAACAAGCATTCCAGGAGTGCCAATGTCAAGCTTGAGTGGCGGGTCATCATCTAGGCGAGAAAATGACCTTTTCTGGTGAATCATTGCGCTGATACGCTCATCTAGACCAATGTCTTCGACTATCCTACCACTGCATAAAAGCCCATCGCGAATGACGAGTTCGACTTCTGGATGATCGCCATACACATATGCATCTAAGACCTCGAGAATGGAGCGAGTCAGAGTCTGCAGATCTAGTTGTGTTCGTGTCTCCTCGACAAGCAATACAATGCGTTTTTCGGGTGCCTCTGAGCGTATGACTCTCAGAAGGCCCGTGGCAAGATGATAGTAGGGATAGCTGCCTTCAACCTGCAAGCCTGAGGATACCCATACCAGTCGCTGAGCTACCTGGAGCAGTTTTTGTACCCGCTCAAAATCTTGGGCAGAAAGGTTAGCCAGAAAAGCCCCGACCTCGAACAGGGCGATCGCGACATCAGACACAACCAATGAGCTGGAATCAAGATCGTGTATATCCACCGCATGGCTCGTACCGAATACTTGTTTCAAAGAACTCGCCAATTGAACCTGGCTCGCGATGGTGTTGTCAAGTATGAGAGCCACGTTTTTGGTTTGGTGTGGTGGATGGCTCGAGCTCGATCTTAGCGCAGTTGAGGTCATGATACTGGAGATGTGGCAACTATCACTTGGATGGTCCCGCAGAGCGAGATCAGTTCCCGAGAATCCTGACCGCTTAAGCACTTGATCCTATTGAGTCTCGTTTATTAGGGGACTGTGCACACAATACTCCTCTTGGCTCAACCACCAGCCTAGCAGCAGACCAAAGCCAACGTTCGCACAAATATTATCGGGGCAGGTTAACTCGAGAAATATAAGCTTCCCTCCAGGCGCCAGGAGCTTGTAAACATTCCTCAATGTCGTTGTTAAGCTTCTCGTAGCATAAAGTACGCTCCCGGCAACGACGAGATCATAAGATCCTCGTTGAATACCCTGTTGGGTGGCGTCGGTTTCTACGTCGAACGCCTGAAAAGAGACCCTCTCTTCGCCAAACTCGTCTCTGGTCTTGTCGAAGAAGCTCGGGGACATGTCAGTATATGTGTACTCCTTAAATACCGTTGTGCCTTTCAATGTCTCGATTCCGCATAGGTTCCCAAGGATGTGCCGGGTCATACTGCCCGCTCCAGCGCCGATCTCCAGGATTCGCATACCTGGGTTCTCATGCGATGCCAATGCTAGGAATCTGTGTAGGCGCTGGTCGCAGACTGGGTCGAACGTGTCGCGATACAGAGGCTCTGCGAGACCAGCACTGAACACCAGCTCCGGTGCATTTGTGCTCCCAAGTAAGATATCCCTCAGGCTGCGTGCGGTGACCGGGAATATACTCCACGACGGCTTGTCGCCTTGACACGCACTGAGAACCTTCTCGATCTCAGCACCTGACATCTCATTCGATGGAAGTCGCCTCTCGTATAGTCCACTCAGATGTTGGGTAGCTCTGATGAACTTTTTTAGATCAGAGGATGCGTCCTGCACTTCGGCCGATGAAAAGTCGGCTAATGTGCGTCGACACGAAAGCGCCAGAGCGATCTCCAGCCTCTGGACGAAGTCTCCCATGGGTTTCTCGTTGTGCGGAGCCCATCCGTCGTGGCAAAAAGCTGTGACTTGTTCTGGACTCAAGAGACTGAGCTGAGGCATCCATTCAATATGGTGGATCAGCCTCTGATTCCTCCGCATATCCCTTGACGACTCGACAGCCGACACAGATGCAAACACCAAACGCCCGATCTCGAACAGTGGCTCACCACCCGACGAAATGCCGTGGACTCTGGCTTCAGCGCGAGTCTTGCCTACACTCGGCACGATTGACGCAAGCTGCAGGCTCGCGGGTAGCGAGTTGTTCCATCCCCGAGTTGAAAACCAGGTATTGAACACCTGGTACGGAACCATGGAGCCGATAGAGTCTGTCGACCCATCAGACCCCGGGGCCAGACCGAGATGGAAAGCGGCATCTAGGATCGCAGGGTGTACAAAGCTATCTGTTTGGCAAAGGGCCCGAATGGGCCGCGAGACTGATGTGGTCCCCGTGGAGGAGACATCGCCAGATGTGTCCACGGTTGCAAAGGCTCTCCAGCTCATCAATCTCCTTCGGACTGCTAAAGTGTATGCCAGACGCGATAGGAGCGTAGGATCTCGTTCAAAGAGAGAGTTGTAGTGCAGTTGATATACATCACATAGTTTCGCTATAGAGCCCGGCAGTCTTGGCACTCTAGGCTTAAATTACATTTACCCTACCACGCTAGGGGTTACGATACCTCAAAGTGCGGCGGCTATATATGGGTCCAGGTGGGATTGCCCAAACGAGTCATCGTCACTAGAATCACCACCCTGGCTGCCGCTTAGTCCCGCGATACCATCACCATCTCACCCGCAGCTACCGCTCAGCTCCGCTATACCGCCCAGGCCACACATATGCACCCTATGTGCAGACACAACTACCTGCTTTACGCCTAAAAAGGACTTGAAGCGCCACATGGGAACCATGCATGCAACAGGGGACGAGCAGGTCTACTGCTGTCGGTGTAAGAAGCATATGTAGTGTAAGAAAGGACAATTACCTTCGGCACGTCCGCTGCTGCAAGAAGGAGCACTATGGTTCCTACTATGCATGCAAATGCCTCTCCGCTTGTGCTGAGAAACAGGAGCATCTACACCACGTTACTAATTGCCAGTATGGTTTGGGTACCCCAGGGCGTCCTAGTGCTTCTTAGGCGGGGTATATATGGATGTCGCCAGCCCAATTTCTCTACCCGATACCTTCCTTTTTGTCTTTATTAAATAAACAGCGGTTTCACGACTAGGTACCTTGCATAATTATCGAACGATCTGCTACATACCGACTTGGTGCTAGTTATATGTCGCTGTTTTGCAATCTCGATCTCGTAACCTACCATAAAACCGAAATTAGACTTACTGGTTTGGGAGGTATTTGAGCGGCGGCGTTGTTGCCGTAGTAGTGATCATGTTGTACTATAGATAACTTTATTGTAGAGAATATGTCCAAGCTACCAAAGACGCACTAATTAAGCACGATGGACACACTGAAAGTCGGATTGAAAAAGAATTAAGCATGCGAGTGTCATTGCGAGCTTTGTGTTTGTACCTTCAAATGGCTATTTGGGTGCGCAGTTATTAGCAGGTTGCACCCAGTTCCGGTTTTAGTACGCAGTACTGAGTACCAAACTGCCTAGTCCTAGGTAGCTCGCAAAGCTAGTGTCCGACCTCCTTTCCTTTTCTTAATACGTTCCATATAGGGAATCCTTTTTCTATTTGGGCCATACAAAAGCCGGGCAGAAATATTGAATCATAGGCAAGTTGAGTTACCAAAGGGTGTAATAAGTATTCACCTAACCCCGCGTCTCTCTGCAACGTGCATAGATTCTTCTACTCCTTAAGTCATTGACGGCATGATGACACCACACCTTCAGTTTAAAGGAACACTTGTGTGGCTTTCCTAATTCAGAGCCTAATGTGAGTTGTATGTTACGGAATTCCTCGTAGTATTATTAGCTCGGCTTACAGTAGTAGTTTTCCAAGCTACGGAGGACAGTGTGGATTTACTATAAGAGCCCCCGAAGGAGGCTTATTAAGGCCGTTAAGGCCATTAAGGCTATTTATGCCTCCCATTCAGCACACATCGTAGGCCACCCCCATATATGCGAGGCACTCTCCATACCTGCTACGTACAGTACCTTTGAAGGTAGTAGCTTAGATGTATATAATAGCTACGCGGCTACTTGTGGCGGGCCTCGAAAAGTAAGGCGCAGGCTAGGCTGTTATTGAGGTAATCCATGACGCTGACAAGCGAAGCCACAAATCGCAGCACAAAATGAGATAATATGGAGCATGAGAATGGACAATGAATAATGTATTGTTCTTCGGAAACGAAATACAAGTCGTCGGGTTGCTAGTGCCTTAAACCACGTGGCTATGCGTAGATGAGTATCAAAGTCGCAATATACCAAATGAATGATTGAGGCCCTAGCACCTCATAGCGCCCCCGTTCCAAAAAGTTACTTACTACTTCAATTATTCTTCAAAGAAGCGTGCTGAAGGACTATCAAGTGTCTAGAGTTGAAAGGTTGTCTCGGCTATACTGGCCGCTTCAGGGGTGAATCTGAGAGTCTTGCAAGTGAAGCTAGAGGCTTGAAGGAAGTTTCAAAAGTTGAATATAGTTATTTTTTAAAGTTGCATTTGGCAAGCTAAAACACATGCGCGTTCAGGGCGGAACCAATCAAATAAGCGAACTTCAACCATGAGCCAACGATAAAGCACTAATATGAGAAGGCTCGCAAGCGCATCATGGACTGGATGGTTTCTTTGGTTCGCCAAACCCTTACCTTCGGCCTCAATACACAGTATAAGTGGCCCTAAGACTATCTCGCACCTTACATGCGCTGAACGTGCGGAAACGACCTATAGTGCAATTATTTATTGCAATTATCTATGCATATTTTCTTTTACTTCTCGAGATCCAAGTGCCTTATACCTAAGAGATTCTTATAAATGCGCGGCTGTAGCGTGCCGGTTTTAGCTTTGCTTCGTCCATTGCCTAAGCAGTTGTTTACGTTGTTCTCTGCATTGGTATCGACTGATTGCTACTAAGCGGAAGCGACCAAGCTGTCAATTCATCCAAGGTACGTTGCCGACATAGCCACCTAGGTAGGCAGAATGTTGTAATTGACTTATAGAATCAGGTCTCTATTTCACCAGTTACATGCCCACTTGTTGTCTCACTGCAGCCCCCGACCCGCTGAAGAAACTGCAGGTATACCAGTCCCTACAATTTCCGTGTTTCGGCTCAAGATCTTCAAGATCTTGCGCTATCTCCTACCAGTACCATGGACTGGCCCCTGCAGGACCCCATGGTTAGGGGGTACACCCCTGGCGTGAACGGCACCCGACGCTTAGTAGCCCCATCCATGAGCCCTACAACTCTTGGCAGGGATATAGATATCGGACTTGGTAGGTAGTGCACTTGCTAGTACCAACCTCGACGGTATTGAGTCTATCACTTATCGTATTCTCGCAGGCGGGTGGGTGCATAATAATACCCGGCTTCCCTCTCAAGCAGCGGCTATTTCTGGGCCTATACAGCACCCCACGAACCTGCCGGTATTGCCGTCCAGCGCTTCCAAGCCACATGCATGCGAAGTCGTAATGTGTTCCTCTCGCTTCTTGTACAAGAAGGACTTGAAGCGTCACATTAAAACAGTGCATAAGGGGAAGAACGACCCGGTTTTCCGCTGTCGATGCGGAAAAGAAGAGGTTAGAAAGGACAATTACAGTCGGCATATTAAATCCTGCGACAAGGAGAATCTATATTCCACTTACACCTGCCAATGTGGCTTTGCCAGCAAGGAAAGGGAGGAGCATATGAGCCATGTCAAAGACTGTCAACATGGCTTCGGTCGCACTGGTCGCCCCGGTTCTGGGTCTTAATATGGGCTTGGTCATCTCAGCTGGAGCAGAACTGCAACACTATCCTGTTGCACAAGGATTGATGGAAGTAGAACGTTGTCAAGCTGGGCTACTTGACTGTTTACAGTGCTTGAATTCTCTGGTATCAGCACCTTCGTATTGGCGTCTGGAACCGGTAGCGGCTAATTCTCGAATCAGTCGGGGCTGGCTAGGTTGATGGTGTGGGGGAATGGTAGGCACCCCGTGGGTTGGAAGCTATGAGTGGCTCAGTTTACACTCACCATTCTTTCCAGTGGACTATTCCATGGCCATGCAACTGTGCTGTGTGCACATGAATGTTTTTAATTCCGAACCCGGATCTCGTTGAATTAGATGTCGAGTGTAGAGCAACAAAACAAGAGCGAAAACATGAGAGCGCATGTGCGTCCCTCAAGAGTCAAGAGCCGAATGCAATTCTAGATGAATGTTCCTGTTCTCTTTGCGGCTCGTTGAGCTTCTATCAGTTGAATGAATCCAGAATTCGAGATGAGAGCGCACGGCTATAACACAAGCATGACTCCTGCTTAGCCATGTTGCTTGAGAGCTGCATTGACTGGACGGAAAGGCCATGCATGCTCTTGTCATGGGAATCCTTTGAATATACATCAAGTGAAAGAGAGGGCGAGCTGAGTGAAGATTGTGTTTTATATACAACTATAAGTGATAGAGAAAGTAAATCCGAGCAAGGTGTGTTCTATCTCCATTTGAGGCACCTTTAGTACTGCCTTAGGCAGGACATCTTATTCAGCCTAACATCTGCCCAACTATTAGATGCCTAGGGTGGGGTCCTACCGAGGCCGCTTTGAGGCCACCACTAAATCGTGTGTTTTAGTGGTGGTGGTTATGGAGGTTGGGGCGGAGGGGCTGGCTTTGGAGGCTTTGAGGCTTCCAAATTTCAATTGCTTTAGAAGTCTTACATTTTGGGAAAGCCTTCCCACCACCACAAGCCCACTGAAGCCACCGGAGATAAGACTCTGCGGCCAGTGGCACACAGAGTGATGCATCATTGAAAGCGTTTTAGTATCACTCCCCTCACAGCGGATATTACTCACCCTAGAATATATTAATGAAAAGCATATCGGAGCTCCGGCTTACGGCTCTTAGCAGTCCCGGTTGTAAAGTACGCGTTGACGAAACCAGCATTAGTACAATAACAACTCTTCATCGGGGTTTGTCGCGGAAGTTATCTTAATATTATATTAATTGGAAAAGCTAATAGACCTATTGATTTACTTTATACCCTGTCACCTATAACAAGAGTTTATAGCTAAGGGTTTAGAAAAATCTCTATATTTTGAACAATGCTAAAGCGGCGGTGAAGGAGTTATATGCTTTGTCTCAAGGCTGTGAGACATTGAATGTGTTAAGTTATATGAGTAATAGGTAGATGTACCATATATTGTTAAGCATAAGGACTAAGTCTAGGTAGAGTGCGATGCGGTGGTACCTCTACAATATATAGTAGATGTGTGTGGGGGCGAAGTACCCAGCCACTGGATTTACCAGCCTCCCTAATTTCAACAGAATGGTATATGAGTGATTTTGTTGAACCGAACTAGGGACACAGCTGGTTTATTGTTATTTACCCAACCGGCATTCTGCATATTCAGTTGTCAGTAATACCTAGGTACTTACCACACTTCACGATATGTATAAGAGAACAGAAGTCGCTTTGTCGGCTGGACATTGTCTACTAAAGATCCGTCATGGCTAAGTAGCCTTTTGCCAGAGGTTTTAACTCCACCATGAAATTGGGTCACGGATAGATCACTAGGTTGAAGTCTAGGGATTAGGGCTCAATGATATTGAATCCTGAGTCTCTCCCAACAAGTTGGGAGCATTCCGGCTCTTATATATCTAGAATTGCAAGCTACTAGCTACTCTTATATGACCTTAAGCGCCTAATAATTCCATGGATAATTAAAAATGAGTGAATCCCGAAAACACCTGACATCTTGTAGCCAAAATTAGATCAGCTAGTTCGAAAAAACGCGCCGGAAGAATGCTGCTACTTACTTGGTACAGGGAAATGGCAAGGGATATTTACGAAAGGTATTAAGAGGAACCGTGAGAAAGAATATCCCAAAGGAAGGCATGCTGTTGGGTTGGAGGCAGCGAGCGACGAGTATCCAGGGGATCGAACGGAAACGGCGAATTTGGTAAGCTTAGTCCGGCAGTCGCCTAGTCGCAGTTGTTCAGTCGGTTTTAGAAAGAGGCAAGAGGCGTAGAAGCTTCAGCTCAAGCGCGGCGAAGTCGCTTTCGCAAATGATAATTCCCTACCGGATAAATTGGCACATTTTAAATTGCCAGGAATATTTCCGTTGCTCTTGCCACTACAGCAGAGCGGCGGGAACTCCTGAATATGACAAGTGTACTGATTTTTGGCTTCCGTGTCCATGAGCAGACGCTCCTGACAATTGCGAGGATTGCCCTCGGGAACTCGAGAGACGATGATTCTGATGTTCTTCTGATTAACCTCATCCATGAGATTACTGGACTTTTTTAATCTTTGAATCCTTCTCTTTCGTGCCAAATACAACTTATCAGGCAGCCTGTACTTTTTGAAGCATTGAGCCTCGCAAAGTGTATCATCGTGACTAATAGCAGGGAAGACAACGAGGTCCCCATCATCCAAACAGCTTGGTTTGATATAATATTTATTATTCTCGCCTTGGAGGACGTTGCTAACGTATTCCGTGAATTGGGCGCCTATTCCTATAGTATCATGATGGAAGATTTCTGGAGAGAAGCTTGAAGCTTGACTCTAAATTATATGTATTTTGTTAGTTACTTGATTCCAAGCCTAGTATAACTTGTACCAGGATCAACAATAGAGGAGCATACCAGAACTTGTTCTTTGTAAGGCATGTGCGGTAGGGATAATCCAGAGATGCAGTCCTTCTTGGATGACATGCTTAATCGTTTACAGCTATGGTGGCATATAGAGTTTTTTGGCACATAGCGACAGCATTACTTATATTCATTTTGCATCATATGACCATTGAAAACTGTCCACAATGGTTTCATCCCACGGCGAACAACCTCTCCTGATTGTTTCGTCCTCTTCACTCCCACAATGTTCTAAAGTGGCCTCAATGGTTCGTCGTCGATGGGCTAATATCCCAAGCTGTTCCCGATAGACCGAAGATCTGATGGAGTACGCTTCCCGGTCGGCCTGACCGAAACTCCAAAGCTGCCTTACGCGTTACATATTGTGATATCGTAATATTGACGATCACATAATATCGGCCTCGGTCCACAGTCCTTGGAAAGCTTTGTTTTTAATACAATTTGTAATTCAATTTACATTAGCACTGCGCATCTAAAGGGAATGGGGTGTCAAGCGGCCTTGCAGCAAGCTGGAACACTGCTGCTACGCTTGAAGATTTTAGGGGAGGAATACAGTAGTGGCCTCATTTTGCGACGCATGATTAGGTTTCAACTATCACACTCCGAAAATAGGTACTCACACTAAGTATGCTGGAAAGAGTAACTTTTGTGGGAACCATGTCAGCGTCCCAGAGGCCGTAAATATCCCAACTCCAACTGTTCTAATATCGCTGCGTTTAAATTGCTGAAATCCGCTTCAGTTAGGCTATTCTTAGGCTGCTTGCTAGTGACGTTTTTATACGTGAAGAAAAGCCTTTGTGTACATAGGCCATTTACTATTCTACAAATAATGTGGGTTTCAACCGATTCTACTTTTAGTTTAGCGAATTTGAGCTATATTTTACCGTAGTCCCATTAAACTGCGTTTTAATTGCTGCTCAAGCTTATAGGCACCTTCGGTTATGCATGATCACTGTTTATAGGCTACGTAGTTTCTTCTCTTTTCTTTCATTTCAATATGGAAATCCTGATGATGTAACAATCTTGATTCGCACCACAAATCATTCACCCGGTGTATTCCATGAGGCAATTTTTGGGTTTCCAGGCAGGCGTTTATTGCAGCAACAGCCGCTAAGCTAATCTGTTCTTGAGCGAGCCTGCAGGTTGAGTATGCATTCGTGGTGATTTTGCAACAATTCAACCTTATGTGCTTCACAGCCACGCCCTCGAAAAGCTATAATGTGTCATCATCAGGCAGGCTATGGCACAGGGCTAATTGTCTTATCAGGCGTGAATGTCTATATAAAGGGCAGCTTGGATTCCCATGATCATTTCTAACATATGGCTGTTGACCATGGGTTTTGAACGGCTCCTGCTCAGTCACTACATGCAATACATGATTCTACCTCTATGCTAACAAATTTATCCTTGACAATGAAGCCATGGGAACTTTCAATCATTTCTCTCTTTCTACCGCAACTTCACAAACAGGTATCCTCACCAGCTAGCTGAATCTTTGTTAAGGACGCCCTCCTCCTCTAGGTGCAGGAAGGTTATAGCGGGTGCGACTGATAGGAATGCGACAAGCTGCAAGAATACTATATCAGATAGACTTTTATAAGTAAGTAACTTTATAGGACGAACCCCCGCCACCTGTCCCAACCTCCCCTAGTAGTATATGGACGTGGGATGTAGTAAAAGTCATCGCTAATCGATCCGTACACTACAGGCAGAGACATATATATCACGAGTTTTGGATGAAATCCAACGTTATTACAGCATGTGGAGTTGTACCATCAATACTTTAGGCTTCGCAGCACGTGAAGCTGTGTCTGATACTAACCCACCAGAGTGGATTGGAGACCTTTGCGGGACAACGAGTCTCTATTACCTACTGTAGTGGGAGATTTAGGGGGTCCAGAAGCCTTCTTAGCCTTCCGGAAGGGCAATAAGCCTTCCCAAATCCACAAGCCTTCCGAGATCCACAAGCCTTCCGCAGGTAGGAAGCCTAATATTTTTTAGAAGGCTTGTGGAGTCCACAGGGCTTCTAGACCCCCTATAATTCACACTACAAGTACCTTAAGTGCAGGGTTCCTAATAATGGGTAATAAAACTACTTCAGGGTCACCGGCAAAAAGATTATCACGACGAGAGCTTTGCATCATAATGGGGGCGAGCAAATAAGATTTGATACAAGAATGACAGACTATGAACTTGAGAATAAGAGGGGATAGCGGTGATGACCAAAAGTTCGTAATTTCTTTTCTTTTCCTTTTCCGTGTTTTTGGTTATGGGGGAATAATACCAAAGTTAGGTACCTCCGCGCTGACGGCCTCGACATTGTAGCGAGACGACGAGTGGAAGATCCAGCTCAAAAGAGTGGCATAAGCAGAAACGACGATAACTAGCAGTCGCTCAGACGACCGGCAATATACCTCCACTGTTTCCTAAACTGTGGGAGGGCGACCGGTGCGACCAGCGCCATGTTGACAATTGGAAACATGTTGCATGTGAGTATCCTTGTCCGCAGAGGGGATTTCGCACTTGCACTTATATTCAGGGTGGAGAAGTTCCCTGTAGCACTTTTCGACATGGCGAAGATAATTGTCTTTGCGTACCCCCCGCTTCCCACATCGGCAACTGTAAGCACATTCGTCCCCAGTTGCATGCACGGTGCTTTTGTGGCGCTTCAAGTCCTTTGGATGCCTGAAACTAGTAGGGCAATCATCGCATGAGTGTGGCCTTACAGTGGTTTTCGAGGATACCGATACGAAAGGCGACAGCGGTGGCGGCGACGATAAGAAAGACAATGACGTTAGGGTTGCAGGCGTTGCTTGAGAAGACAAAGAATCCCAAGTGTTGTAAAGACATCCAATTGTAGTGGGAGGAGTGCTGTAATTGTTGTCGAAGACAATATTATTAGGAAACAACCCGCCTAGATCTTCAGCTTTAGTGTAGCTGCTGTAGACCGGGGCAGAATTAAGTGCCAGGGGCCATGGCCCGACATAATCGCTATAGTCCGGTGATATGGGTTGGGGCGGACCTCCCGCAGCTGGGAAGTCCTCGAAGGGTGCGAGGCCTGAGACATGCCCCCTATTAAAGGATGCACCAACACCGCCCTGCGGTAGACCATAGTAGACATCTGAATCTAGGGGTGTGGTATATGGCAAATCCTGTAGACCATAATTTCCCCCATGATATGGTTCATTGTGGCTGACATAAAACTCCTGAATCGGCTTCCTCCGGGGCGAGCTCGACTCGGGATAGGCCATCTTATACGCCTGGCGGGTTGGGGTTGCAGCTAGGGCACTCGTAATATAACCTTGTATATAGGGATTGGGGCGCGAGTATTAAAATGTGCAAATAACTGTTACCATCGTTAACTAGGTACTTAGTGATGTCGCTCTTACCACCACAGCCTCCTCTATATAACACAGATTGGCGACTTACCTGTTACGCATTTGCTTCTCAACAATTGACTTCCGGTAATAAAGTGTCAAAAGTCGTCACCGAAGATCTCGAAGAAAGAACAGACTGGGTATTCGGGTTCAAGTCTCAGAAGTAGACCGGAGCGTAACCGAGAACAAGATCGCGAAGCCAGCACTCGGAAAGCTGAGTATTGCCCCTCCTTTTATTTAATTGTTGTATTCATGCCTATGAAGTTCCTTCAACCAAATTCTCTGTAATTGCATCCTGTATATATATGCCAGACTTCCACATTGTATATCGTGCCTGAAGGGAACCGTCATGAAGGCCACCTATTTAGTGTGAGCGAGGCCGGGTGGCCACTTTCTTGAGGTCAAGTTAACCAACTGCCCTTTGGGCAATCCCTCGTAACTGCAAGGTCACGGCCTCCGTTATGCGCAGTTGGCGTTGTCCCAAGAATTGGCCGCAAGTTTTCCTATACGAATGAAAGTAGTAGAGGCGCTTGATATCACAGGCCTCATTATATTTGTCAATCTGAATAGAGGAAGTCTTTTAGAAAAGCAACCTTACGTGCTGAGGTGCCCCATTAAAGGACACCAGAGGGCCTTGGAGATGCAAGGCCATAGGATCACATGCAGCTATTTACGCACCAAAGCAATTACGCAAACAATTCCAAACTGGCAGGGCGTTACAGGTTCCTTTCTATTAGACACTAGGTAGTTGATAAGTGTATCCGGCGATTAGACGTCCAAGATACCGTTTGATATATCTTTAAAGCATTTTGCAAGGCGCTGTACATAATCAAGCCGACGACACGGCGTGTGCGTTGAATAAATCCATAAGGGGACGAATATACGCACTATGCGCTACATCAATAATGACTGGACTCGTGTGCAGCAAAGTCGACTCCTCCTTTGGATAGGATGCGGCTCAATTCAAACCACCGAAAATCACCCAACTGGGTGGCATGTACCTGACAGACGCGCGGGTTATTGTGACCATCAGCGTAAAGGCGTACCACCCACCATGGAAGTGCAAGTGGCCCGGGAATTTTCATAGGTGCAGCACTACGGACCCCTGGCAAAAGAGCAAAACGTCCTAAACGTCCTCAGCGTCCTCAAATTGTCTGATTCGATCACACTTAATTATCGCAATTCTTGTTAATCATGCGGAAGCGCCTCATACTTTGACTCTTGTATCAAGGTACCTAAGTACTATAGCGATGTAAATGACATTTTACTTACTACCCGTTTGACTGAAAAGACCTACCTAGTAGGTAGCGTCTACTTGTTGCAACTGTAAAGGTACCCGCATAATTAGACGTATAGATGACAATCGCAGCTTTGGGGACAAAGAACTATGTACAAGCCTATCGAACAATTGTAACATGGGGCTCAACTGCTGCCTAACCAATGTGATGGGTAAGCCGTTATTGTAGGGCGCTTGATTGCGCGCCACGTAAAATAAAAATAATTTTTGATATCCGCTAAATATTGGAGAACGCATTTCACGAATGCTAAAGTGGTTAGGATCAAGTCGTCCAACTTCAGCTAGAGATTTCTACTTGGCATAGACCGGGGGATGTGACCGCAATACTACTTATTCAGTATTGATGTATAAGTTTTCAGGCGACACATGTGTGCACTTAAGCCTGTGCAAGTGGTGGCACGCTGTTTACCTAGGTAGGTAAGGACCTGCTCCTCACCACCTCCTTTATACATACATGCATGCTACCTAGCTATTATAATGGTACATTTATTATGGCCGTTATTGCAGCCCAGATTCCGCGATGGCCACCAATTCGCATTGATAATTCAATCGGTCTTATATGCAAGGGTTTCTTTATAGGCCTAGTGCAACTGTTCTAGCTAGGTAGGTACTTAGATGGAAGCTTTAGGGCGAGTCTTAGACCGGAGCTAGGTGCCCCTTGCCTTTCGGCCCGAGCCGCTATCGAGGTATTTACAACTTCTTGATCTACCCTGAAAACCCCCGTCCAGCCCATAATGCAAGCCTTCGGTACTGTCTCTTAGCTGGGGAATGAAGCGCTTTCTTGCTGCATACAGGATACCTAGTGTGGCGGTGGGAGAGTCGGCCACAGCTGTAAAGTGAAGGAGCTATATATCTAGGAGGTAGGTAAGGTTAAGCGTGGGTTGGGTTACTTGTTCAATGGGTTGTAGTGGATTCCGGCAGAACTGTCACACGGACCCAAGGGACTGGGACCAGATCTAACCCCCTAGGCCAACCCCCAGGTCTGGCGAACTGCATATTCGTAAGCATATTCGTAACTCTGTAAATACCTAGGTAATTATATGATCGGGTAGCAGAGCTTATGGATAGCGAAGGCTTCCCGTCGCCTCCTGTATGTCGCACTTGCACTGCTAGCTGTTCACCTTGAGCATCTAGCCCGTGCCATAGTATTCAGGGACTGCTTCGCGTGGTTTTGTGTCATCTGTAGCATCTTGTTTTCAACAACCTATTAAAATGTTAAGCCCGACTGGTATCCCATCCCTGCCTAGGCCAATAAAATATCTATTACCACCTAAACATTCCTAATTTTTGCCACATATACATGTCTACTTTTCACGTAAACTCACTGTTGATGTACGCAGTTTATTATAAATTCTTTTTATAAAACTAAACCTCATTGGAGCGCATTGGCAAGGTAGTGTGGGGGTTAACAGAGTGTCAAGGCCGTTTCATATCATCCCCACCCATCCCCTCGCACACCGAAATTCCGAGGCGCCCTTAGATGTGGGTTAGGTACCTTGTGACCATCATCTCGACCATCTAATTCGAACGTTAAATCCTTGGCTTATAGTACCTGTGGAGTGAGGATCCTGGAACGAACATCTATGGGCGGCCTGAACGCTGCCAACACCACCAGCTGTACAACATTGTCGGTAACCAGTGGTCGCCTCGAAATCTTACATGCATAGGTAAGGTACGCATGTATGCATTCAATTAGGTATTCATGGCAGAGGGTGGTTCTGACAACCCACCCCTCCCGAAAGACCAAAATTATAAGCGTCAATGACGTACTATGGAAGTGCAAAAAGCAGTGGGCACGTTAGGAAAGGTGTGTGCTATTTGTTGGCATCCGTCTTTGCCGGTGCCATTGACCAATGGCCCCCAACTTTTATCGTGGCACACGTTAATTTACTACGGAGCATCTCATTCTGAGTGTTTGGAAGATTGCGCCTCATGGCATATTTCTTACAAATGTTTAGCTCCCTTATAGTCATATAAGTACTATTATATTTGATAACGAAAAACATGCTAAGTGAATTATAAGCGTCTAGAGTCCTATATGAAATGATATAGGCGGCTTCGCATCTCAATGGAATAGGGTTAAGGGAATGCGACGCCAAGTTCTTGTATTTTGTTCTGTTGCTGCCACCCTTTAGGCGTGGTGAATCTATAAATTTCTCAGTTATAGTCGATAACACGAGTGAGACAAAGAAATGGGCACCAGTATTATCTGGACCTCAGCTGAAAATCTTGAGCCTCATCAAACTGTGCATGGGTTGGTTGCCTCTCTAGTGCCTTACCACGCTGGCAAATTTTGGCCTCAACACGCAGTCGTTCAACTCTAGGTCATATATTTGTATGTATCTAGTAGAACTGGATACTACCTAAACAGCGGCCTGCTTTTCTTTTATAAAAGATTTTGCTCTTACTTTCGTTTTCTTCACAGTTGTCTTTCCCAGCACCGCCCCGCTCATATCCTTTCAATATTTCGACCTTTTAGTATACTTTGCAGCTTGATGCTGCACTTGCTTTGCAAGGTTCATCCGTCAATTACATTGTCCTGTACATACGTTTGGACTATATCCTACTGCACAGGTATGTAGCCTACATAGGGGACCTGCCAGCCTACATGAGGTAGCCCAGGCAGGAAATCGTGTCTGACAATGGAATTAGGCAACCCTGTATGTAGCTCGGAAAAATCCGCTTTACCTGTCGTAGCAATGCGGGTTGGTGACTGGAACTTTTCCAGTGGTCCAATACAAACCCATTTTCATTATCAGGACGATCCAGAATTTAGCAACCACTATTGTGATCAGATATGGCCAGAAGACATTGGCCTCTCTGATTCCCTATTCGAAGGTGTCATTGTTACGAATGATCCGAATTTCATAGTGGGCCAGACTACCACTACAGGTCTGCACTCCCCGCCCATAAGCCCTACACTTGCTGGCAGGGGCAGGCATGGTAGCGGCTATGTCGTGCGTGGGCTTGCTGGAAATCAGAGTATCAACCTTAATGTTTTTGGCTTCAACCATGCCTATAGCCCTTACACTGGTGGCTGGATGGATGACAATACCTACAATCCTTTCCCCGATCCACCAGTGGCTATTCCTGAGGACTGGCTAAGCCAGCCACTACCACTATCGGCACCACTCGAGCAACCATCCGGAACCACGGGGCCACCACGAGAACACACATGCACCAAATGTTTCGAGACTTTTACGCACAAAAAAGACATGGTCCGCCATATGAATACCGTGCACGCAACAGGGGATGAAGAGGTTTACCGCTGCCGGTGCTCGAAGGTAAACGTCCGAAAGGATAATTACCTTCGGCACGTCAGTTCATGTAACGGGAGATATCACTACCCCAACTATATCTGTAAATGTCTCTCTGTCTGCGATGAAAAGGAGGAGCACATAGACCACGTCAAAAATTGTCGGCATGGTTTCGGTCGAGCCGGCCGTCCTAGTCCTACCAGAACCTAGGCTTTATATGCCGTCGGTTCTTATAATTGCGTGCGATTCGGCCCGTGATTCGATCGTGTTTCGCTAGGGTCCTTCAATAGATACTTGATGAGTGGTCTTGTCGTTTCGGGATGGGATGGTGTCAGGAGGTTTGGTCGTGTCGTAACGGAGGTCTTTTATACCCTGAAAAGTAGCTACGGAATCTCTAGTTAGCATTGTTTGTCCTATAGTCATACTTACCTATATAGTTTTCAGAAAATGTGGAAGGATTTGCCGAGATATTCTCATCGATCAGTGGCCTCAACGTCATTCGATCACCCATTGTGCTCGGCCGGTAGGGCATTCCCTGGCCTTGCAACTGTATGCACTAGGCATGCCGCCAATCCGAGTCCAGACCTCGTAGACCTGACCTGAATCTGGATTATTAATCAAGGTGCCAGAAAGTAAAGAAGCATATCCATTGAGCGCATTCCTCGTCATCATTGAAGGGCAACGTACTTGTATCCCTCTGTGATAAAGGGTTGCCATACCACCTAATGTGCGTCTTTGTGTTACTCGCGGCTTGCAAAGCATACAAGCTCACGCTACTGAGGTTATGGAAAGAGCACTTGTCCTCGAGGCGAATCTTCAACTAGGAGAAGGACCAAAAAGGTTTTAGTAGCAAAAGAATGATAACGAAAAAAAATCCACGGAACTCTCAAATGAGGTGGGTTATTGAAACAATGCTCAAACGTCGACTTATGACGGCTCCAAAATGGGGACTGACGTAGACGTATAACCGATGTGGGTGAAATATTGTGAACGACAGAAAGGCAGCTACTTATATTCGACTTTCGGCCATGATCATGTTGTCCTATCTCCAAACTTTCACCGAACGCTAATGCAAAAAATAACGAACATATGCATAGTCACTGACCAATCGTGTTCAACTTCACCCTAGAGACCATAGCTGACGAGTGACGATCGATGCCTATTACGATAAATTAGGACCGCATTCGGTCTGGGTGGATCAGCTGGAAAACGGCCTTCCGCGTGGGGTGACGATCAGTAGGTACCTACCCGTATGGACTCCACTTCGTCACATACCTAAGCAGTAGTGGTCACTGACCCTTAGACCACTACTGCTTAGGTATGTGACGAAGTGGAGTCCATACGGGTACCTATTACGGTAACCGGAGTTGCATCGTGGCGCCTGCTGGTCAGAATACCGCACTCTCTCGAATAGGTCGGTTCAGTCAGCAGGGATTCTCCAGACAGCCAAGAACTGCATATTAAGATATAATGGCCTTAATGGGGCACAAATTGGAGATAAGTAGTCTATCTAGTCAACCAGTATCTTTGAATTTGCATGATGCAATTATTAGCTTTCTAGGAGATCAATGCTGGCCGAACCGAACTCTTCAAGCGAATGCTAAGCTACAGAGGTACTTGCCATAGCAATAGTTTATTTAACCAACTCAACCATTTCGGAGCACTCGGATAGTAAGCGCCACTCAATTATAGTAAAGCTCGGACAATAAGATCCCTTTAAGACAGCCAGTTCACTCCGAGGCCGCTTTTCTAATCTCAGGTAATATTTCCAAAGCAGCTTCGAGCTTAGGTTATACCACCATGAAGGACGTTGGATGACGAGGGTAATTGAGGCCAAATTCGTGGCCACCCAAAATCTGATGTAATGCAAGTCGCAGCTGCAAATAATTCCCATTCCGACGCATAATAGCTATCTAACCAAATTGAAACATGGCGGAACCACCAACATCATGAGGCCAATTTCCAGTCACGAAATAAAAGAGGTGGATGAGCGACAGGCGTGCAACAACACCGCATCGGGTCATGGGGCGATGAAGGTCCCGTGTTATTTCCTGCAATTCGATGGCGAGATTTTCTGGATTAGTTGTTGACTGAGTTTGAATTGTGTAGTGAACTGTACCTATTTTAAAAGTAGAGGACTCGAGGTATAAACAACCAGGCAGGGGATTAGGACCTATGGCTCTAGTATCATGGGTAGTATACGGAATTATCGAATCTCCATTTAGATCTGTTTCTTCGGGGATGCTGGAAACCTCCCATATTCTGGCTAAAATGCCTAAGAGATGGTATGTCTTAAACACGTTTAGTTACGCAAGAATCTCGGAAAATCTTAATAGGATACACTAGTCTAATTACATACAGAATGTTCTTCGTTCTTGGTATCATGACATCCACGGCCCTGCTTTATAATTTGAGCTTTGGTTGACTAAAGGAGCTTGCTTTTGTGTCATTAAAATAACGCTTTTGAGGACCACTATAAATACAGGTAGTTAATTTCAAACTACCTTGGGTCAAGTAGTTACAAGTTAAACCAGGCTCATAGAAATTCTACGAATCTCTTGTGAAAGAAACCAGTAGAACCAGCTTTTACGTGGCCACAGGAGCAAAGGAGAGCACGGCGTAATAGTATAAACGCAGTGATGCTAACAAGCTATAGTAACACCGCGACTTTTGAAGGAGCGGACGTAACCATATGCAATCGTTTTTCTTAGCTCTAGCCTAATAACCATAACGACGAACCTTTTTAACCGTGTCAGATATCTCTAAGATATTACACGGGCAATTCCGGTGAATAAATGTTATACGTGACCAAGGAACTGGTCCCATATCCAAGACTCCAAGACTAGGACTCGTATATCATATAGTCATACAAGTCTAGATCTCCGTGCGAGGCTACAACTCCCACCCTATCCCATATGGTCCGTAGATCTCCCACTTAGCTGAATAGGGGGGCAGGGCCTTCATAGCCCCTCTGACGCCTCCTCCCCCCAAAAAAGAATTTGCAATTCGAGTCTACTCCCAAGCTCTTATGATCCAGCCCTTTTTACTCAAAAGAAGTTATAGCATTAACGGAGGTCCTAATAGACTGGTGCTCAGGATAAGACTTGAGCAGATACGACCACATTTGAATGGCGCACCCGGCTTAATATTAGGGTGGTGTAAGCGATATAGGGTGTGTTGGTGGACAAATAGGAATGTGTTTGATTATCACTTGCGGTTATAGAACGACTTGTATGCTTTTTGTAGCCCATCGAGGAATCATTGAAGCAAGCAAGCTACAGCAGCGGACCCACCCACCAATATTTTGTCAAGCTTTTTTCTTACAAAATACATGTAGGAAGGATTGAAACATTTATAAACCGATAGTTCTTGTTGCTTATTGCCATTGGTCACGCCATTTATCAACACTCTTCACGATAGAAACGAAGCAATGAGTCCATTGGCTGGTGTAGAACTTACATAATACCTTTCAGCCGTGAGAAGCAGCCCCACTAGGATCGTCATCTTACCTCAATCAGGTTCTTTGACGCGTACTCCATGACCGATTTAGTAGCAGACTCTTTAGCTAAAACTGCCGGTAGCCGTGAACTTCAGTGTCGATGTGGTTCCCATCACATTCCGGATGCGTCGATATCCGCTTCAAGGGTCCGAAGACAGGTAAGCTTTAAAGCGACAATGTTTCTTCATGTGCTGCAAGCCGTGTCCTTGTTATTGAGACTTCTAATATTGTAGGAACCTATATCAAGTTGCATAGATTGCCTGCCACGATATTAGTATGAAACCCATAGAATAGCAATTACATCAATATCATAGCCAAACGAACTTTTCGTACGGCGGTAAGATCCAATCCAGCCTCTTCTATCCCATACATGAAGTCAGAGATTTCCTCTACACCTTCATGGTATTTTTACTCATGCAATATATCAAGGAAGGGAATGGGATTATCAATTAGACCATATCAATTCCTCCGCCGCAGACTCCAGCTAGATATGTGTGTATGGCCATATTTATTCAGAGTTAGCGATATAATAAGAGTGTACAATTGCAACTTTTTCAGCTTCATTTTGGTTGACTAGATTGATCCAGCAATCAAATCCCTAGCACCGGGTAAACGAAGATGGTCTAATGCAGTGTTACCGACCGAATGGCTAACCTTGTCCCCCTTAACCTTGCTATTATATTATGCTTGATTTTAGTGCTACAGTTTAAGTTCATGAACAACACGAGTGCTTTCTCCAGCTTTTAATACACAAGTTGACGCCTTCTCCGATTTCATTTTTCAATGTGTACAAAATGCTTACTTATTCAAGTGTACTCTGTAGTGTCTCGCTGACGGTAAATCGTAATCAGTTGCCTAAGCCACAACGGATGGCAACGTCATCTTCCCGTCTTCGCGCATATATACTCCGTGTGTGGTGCGCGTCTATCCGGGGATGCGCTGGACATGACGGGATACATGAGCTTACATGTGAATATACTCGTATATTCCGCCAAGACTCTGGATACTTGAACCTACTGTCATACTATATCATTTTCTTCTTGCAAATAAAAGTGATTTTCTTTCCATTATGCAGATTATTTCGTAGGAATCTCTATTATTGTAGCTACATGTTGTCGTTCAACTTACTCTCTTGGGTATATCGGTATTCTACTAGTGCTGCTGCTGCTAGGGTGGATTCTAGATACAGCGCTATGCGAGAGCTAATCCCTCTCTGTAAGACGCTAGCGTTGCGTCATTTAATGCCAAGCCTGAGATCGAGCAGCGACCCCATAGGCCCACAGTGCCCGGACTCCCACTGTCAGAAGCTTAGCCATGCTGATCCCGACTCCAAAGATTGGTTGGCCCGGAGCAGTAGCAGTGCAGTTGATGGCTGTAGATACGGACCTTCCCGTCATATGTTTGTTATCTGCCGTCGCATCTTATCTCTATACAGTGATTGTCCCGTGACAACCGTGGCGTCGTCACTCTGCTTTTGGCGCCAGCAATGATGGAAACATTCAAAACCCCCCTCCTCCCTTTCCTCCCCTCCTCTTCTTGGACTACATCTTTCATCGTCGACGCCGTTCGGCACATTAAATCAGCCACGTTGGCTTCTACTCATTTATGCACCACGGATTTGTGAACGTTTCGCAATTAATTTCGTACCTAGTTTCCGACGAGACCAACAGGTGGCGCTAACGGCGCGCACCCGAATCGTTTTTCCGCGCGTTCGCTTTCTCTCTCGTCGCTCCCCTCGTTTCCTCGGTCGCTCGTTACGTATCGTACCGCATTAAAGAGCCAACAATCCCAACTAGCATCAACATGGCATCAATAGCGCTTTACCTGCTTCTGTCGGCAGGTCCGGCGTATGCCCAAGTTTACAAGATTGATAGTAACGGTATGCGACTACTTGACGACTCATTCGCTTCCATCCCTTTCCCAGCTTCTAACCGATATACCACTCTCCTACAGACAATATCATCGCCTCCGCGAAGACCCTCGCTTACGACTTGATGTCATACTACCACGGAAATGAGTCTGGCCAAACGCCTGGCATCTTGCCCGGACCTCCTCCTGCCGGCGAGTACTACTGGTGGGAAGGCGGCGCATTATGGGGAACCATGATCGATTACTGGCACTTGACGGGCGACACCACGTATAACGATGTGGTCACACAAGCGATGTTGTGGCAAGTCGGCCCCAACCGTAATTATATGCCCCCGAACGTCACCGCCTCTTTAGGGAACGACGATCAAGGGTTTTGGGGCATGTCTGCTATGCTGGCCGCCGAGGAAAACTTCCCCAATCCTCCCGACGACCAGCCGCAATGGGTGGCTCTGGCACAGGCCGTCTGGAATACTCAAGCTGATCCGGATCGCCATGATGCGACGTGCGGGGGTGGCTTGCGATGGCAAATCCCATTTGCGAACAATGGATACGATTACAAGAACAGTAAGAGCCGCCAGATCCCATCATTTTCCTCGTACTAATGGAGGCAAGGTATCGCCAACGGGATTTTCTTTAATCTCGGGGCTCGTCTCGCGCGCTATACTAACAACCAAACTTATGCCGATATGGCTGAGCAAACTTGGGACTGGGTTGTCAGTGTCGGCTTTATGGACAAAGACTATAATATATATGATGGAGCGCATGTCGAAACGAATTGCACCGATATCAACCGCGCTCAATTCTCGTACAATAACGGCGTTTTCCTGTTAGGAGCTGCCTATATGTATAATTTTGTAAGTTCCCATACGAAGGCCACGGAAAGTGAAAATCTCACAAGTGTACTCACAGACGGGCGACGCAAAATGGGAAGAACGGGTCAACGGCTTGGTTGACGCCACATTCAAGGTTTTCTTCCCCAACGACACCGCCTACGAAGTAGCCTGCGAGCAACATATGACCTGCACCACGGATATGTTGAGTTTCAAAGGGTACGTCCATAGATGGATGGCGACCATGACGACGATCGCTCCCTTTACAGCTGAAAAAATCCTCCCCGTTCTCCGGAAATCGGCACAAGCCGCCATCAGCCAGTGTACAGGCGGCACAGACGGCCGGACCTGTGGCTTCCAATGGTCCAGTGGTGCTTTTGACAGTAGTGTTGGAGCTGGGCAAACTATGGACGTGCTGGCAGCCGTCTCATCCCTTTTGATTGATGAAACCAAAGCTCCCGTGACCAATTCCAACGGTGGCACGAGCGTCGGAGATCCAGACGCCGGTGTAGGAAGTGGTTCAATCGGCGATGACCTAACACCAATAACCACAGGTGACCGGGCGGGCGCCGGTATTCTAACTGCTGTGATAATTTTAACTGCCGGTGCAGCCTTTGGATGGATGGGCACGGGAAAGTAAAGTCGAGGACTATGCCACATCAAACCGCCGCCCTACTCTGCAATAACGGCAACCTTTCTCAACAACAATGACTTTGCGCAAGAATACCCCTGTTTTAATGTGATGCAAGAGGCGTTTGGGTTTGGTACAATGGAGACATGAATATCGATGGTTTGGGATCTTGGGAGATATGATCGGAATGTATTTGGATGCGAATTGTCTCATTTGAAGTCCTAGGTGTGGAATGGAATCGTAGGGCAGGTTTCTGAGGGGGAGATCAAGCGTTAGGTTGATACCGATCGCCTCTAGGTCTATTACAGAACTAATAATACTAACTACATCAATTTCACCCACGTCCTTAACTTACACATCATGGAGCACTACCAAACGTCGCTCCTTGCTAATTCAGATCATAGTTCAAATTGATTTGGGCTTCGGATCGGATATAGTCAATTGCCGAGCAAACATTCATGAGTTGGAAATAGCTAAAAGACACTGAGGTCCTGACTTCAGACTTGGCCTGCGAGGGGCAAGGCGGACTTCCTTTCAATATGACCAGATAGGTAAAGCATAGGGGCCTAACGACATGTTTGTTTCGCCATCAAAGCACGACCGTCGCACGAGGGCATCTGTATAACTTCGCCAATTGGTCACCAGTTGTCAAGCCACTGCCGAGGCGCTTCACTGCATTTTAAGCCGCGATAGGGGATGAAATAGGGGTTGCACAATCGGGCTAGGCGTTCTCGACTTGTAGTCCTACTTGTCGTGTGAATGTGAATACCTAGGTACAAGTACGTTTTTATGGACTCGTGGAAGTACTTAGACAGGAGGATCGCTGTGGCTCAATTGTTCATGCCGCCGCTACGCAATTGATGTCGAGCAGGCCCTCGTCCATGTTCGTGCATACCCACTCCGCCGTCGCTGCGCTCGGGGGCAGGACGGCGATGTTCTCTGCGCGGACGTTCTTGCATACCTGGGTGTTGTTTATTGGTGTTAGGGTGGCTTACTTTTGTTACTCGCAACAAGCTTTTTAAAAAACGAATTGGATTGGATTGGACTTGATCGTGTATATAGATATGAAGAATTAGAAGGCTTACACTAGGATCACTGCACACGAGAGTCCCGACTTGGGGATCGTGCTTTTTCGACGTCATCCCGTGGAAATCTTTGAAGAGGATGTCTTCGAGTTGTAACACGGCCTTGGGAAAGAGTTAGTTATCAGGCTAAAATAGCGGTGCGAATACCTGTGCGCTGGGGTTTATGATTCTGGCTTACAGGATATTGTTTACACGCCTCTTGACTCGAGGCGAAGTAGCACTGGGTTAGTTCGATAGCCCCTGGCGTTGTAAAGTCAGCTATCGTGGTGCGTGGGCCGGTGTCTCCTAAGATGGAGAAGAAGAAGATGAGAGGCGAAGGGAACTCACAGTCATTATTCGTGTTGTAGAATAACTCGTACGTGATATTGCGCACGTAGCCGGCTCCGCCGCCCGAACTCGACCCGGTCGTGTTGGGCGGGACGCCCGGCCATATCTTGATGCGCGCGCCGTCGGAGGCGTTGCTCATTGAGATGTTGTACACGTATACGTCCTCGACTATGTCATACTCGCCTTGGTATTGGCCCAGGCTGCCGACGGATATCCCGTGTGACCCGTTGCATTGCAGGTTTTGGACGATGATGTTGGTGGAGTTGGGCTTGAAGGATACGCAGTCTGTTTTTGTTAGGTTCCTTGGAATGCGGAGATGGGTCAGGATAGGAGCAAAGAAAGGGAGGAGGTGATGAGAAGTTTCTTGGTTATCTTACCGTCGTAGTTGTCGATCGTCGAGTTTTGTATCACGATGTTGGTGCTACGGTATGTATCCCATCCGTCTGTGTTCTAATTACTCGTGGATTTGTTAGTTGAGGTGAGCAGCGCAACAGGTGAGTGTTGTTGCACATTCTCTTATCCAAATTTCTACGACCAGGTAAGATTGAGTAGTGAAATTGAGAACTCACAGCTGGTGGTGAACTCGAGTTCGTGACTTCGAGCCAGATATTGATATCCGTGATCAAGACATCACACGAATTCATGATGAAATTAAACCACATCGGTGAGTTTTTCATGTTGAGCCCGGAGATTGAACCACCAGTGAGTCCGTCTGTGCCGAATAAATGGGGTCGGTAGACTGTTTCGTTGCTCCTTTTCGCCGTCCACCATGTCTGGCCGAGGCCTGATGGTATGTAAAATGGTTAGCTTCTCATTCTTCACCTTTCTTCTGTTTCTATTTCGTCGTTTTCGGTGCTGTTCCTCTTCTCACGTCACTCATCGGACCAGCATAACAAGAAGCGAGGGCCTATGAGTAATAATTAATGAGAGTCAGACACACCGTCCAGAGTTCCAATACCCAGACCATAGATATTCACATCCTTCCCGCCGAACTTCCAGAAGAGGTGCGAGTCCTGGTAGGCGTACCCGAAAGCCTTCGTCTGCCAGTACTCCACGTCGTCGCTAAAGACGACAGTGCCGAGGATCAAGATGTCGACGCTCTGCAAAAACGTCAAGTCCGTCGGCGACGCGATCATGTACGTCGTATCTGGCAGCAAGACCACCGTGCCGCCGTTATTGCATTCCTGCGCTGCGGAGATGAGAGCCGGCCCAGCGTCCGCAACGCCTGGGTCCACAACGCATATTTTGGAAGGGTGGCGAGTTGCGCTTGGTAGGAAGGGCGTGGGTAGTATTTTGGGACTGGCTATTAGGTCTGGGAGGGCGGGAAGTGAAAAAGAAGTTAATGCCGCCGCTGCTGTAAGGAGGGCGTTGAGTAGAGCAATTATTAGATAGCGCTGCATTTTGATTAGTGCTATCACATTCGATTACGAGTAATCTCTCCTCAAGTAGTCACGATGTTTTACGTTTTAAGTGATGCATCTAAAAGTAGTGTCACGATTCATTCCAATTGTTCTTCGAGGCCGTGAGGCCCATGTTCAAAAAGCTATCCGCAGACAAGCTTGGCGACCGCGCGGAGAAGCATTTGGTGATGATTTCCCACCAGTCACCGCGCAAGTTGGAGGCAATCAGCAATGCTCGGGTATTTGTCCGTACCCCAGATGGAGGTGATGCGGAGATATGCACAAGACCACTTCAACTTCTTTTCATTAATTCTAAGATGCTGCACATTCATCATGAGACAATGGAACTGCATCGAGTTCAGCCTGAAAGACAAATTGCACTGGATTTATCTCAGAATGTGCAAGTCTTGTCTTCGAGGCTCTGTAATGGCTGCCATTAAAATGAATTGGGGAAATGACGTAATTAAGTCTCGGTCGCATGTTTTGAATCAGACACTGTCGACGGTTTTCTACATAAAAATGCCCCGAGTAGTGTCGTTATCCGGACGCCGTTAAAGTCCTGGCGATCAATCATTCCGGCGAGTGTTTCGGAGAGCGACAATATTGAGCAAAACATGTTTTCTTCGCGCTTACTGCACATTCATTCTCCTACTTTGCTACATATTCAACCCGTTTCGTTAATTCGGGGTGGCGAATCTTCGCTCGCCGTGACATTCGCCGCAAACAGTAAGACTGCGTCACAACTGAAACTGCTCTAGATATAGAGTTCATATATTGCAATATGGCAAGCCGATGAATTCGAACCCAAGCAGCATTATAAATAATAGGCTTTATTTTCCTATCGTCTTATATACGTCTGCAACTACTGTTACGTGTAATTGACCGCAGGTGAACCTTCGTTTTTTATAGAAGCGCCAAAACAAATACTATTTGATACCCCGTAAATCATCTTCAACATGTCAACCGCAGCCTTAACCCAGACCAATTGGCAAGACCACGCCACAGCCTCTATCGACTCTTTCGCGGCGCATCAAGGGGCCGTCACGCCAAGTAGCCAGGCGATGTTACGACTCGTCTCATGCTATGACTCTGGTGAGATCTAAGATAATCTAGTCTCTACCTATTGAGATAGAGGGTGAAGTATGTCGACTAACATAGAGAGCGACCAGTAACATTTGACTTTTCCGACTGGACGCCAGAACAACTCAATGAAGATACCACATCCTTCTTCTGGGGCTTGCAGAGTGGCTCCCTTGAAATCAGCTGTTATAATCTCAGCAACGGCAATTTAACAGACGATGTACATGCGGTTTCACTGACTGCGGATAGTGAAGATGCTCGTACGTTTACCGGGTTTCTTCTCGTTTCCCTTCACACAATACTTTGCTATGATCTTCCATCTACTCTCATTCTTTCCTCTCGAAATACTACTTGCTACTTATGCTCACCCCTTATCTGGGACACCAGCGGCCTCACCTTCGATGATGGTACTTAGAACTAACTTGTTATTTACATATAGAATCGGGAAAGGACATCGTCTGCATCCACGATTGGTGCGTTCATCAGGCGCGGGCCGAGCACGGTTACGTGCAGGGCCAGCGCTTCTTTCGCTTCGAAAAGGGTCGCTATGCCAGTTCGCTGCCATTTCCAGGCTTGAAGGTCATGCAAACGGCGATCAAGGAGTTTATGAGCTCGGTTCGGAGCAGGTAAATTGAGTCAGGGCGGAAATGCAAACTGGGGTTATCTATTGACTTTCGCTTAAGATGCGTAATGTTATTTTTTTATTTCTATTTGTTCTGGGGATGATGTATTCAGTGGCTTTGCTTATCTCAATACCCAACGCAAAACTAGCGTGTGTTTGGTGCGAGAGACTGTTTGGAAAGATTTCATTGGCGTTTAGAAACACTGGATGAGAAATAAGTTTCAGACAAGAAATTCTTGACACGAGTCGGCTCAAACCCTTGAGTACAATCATTACTGAGTATGATATTCATAGATTGCTTCATATGTTTCGCCTATGAGTAGGGTAGACTTACCTGCTAAGAAACTCGAGATCGTATGATGAGAACGCAAGTCGAAGGTTATGAATCGGCGGACTTGTATGATTAAAAGTTCATATAGAATATTATCTACCACCTAAGCGCATCGAAACTCATGCAATCTGAATTATCATTCTCTATGGTCAGTTGATGCTGTGTGGATGGATTACTAACGCGGCGAGATTCACCCCGCCATTGGTGCTCCTCACCTAACTTCACTCAAAAGAGCGTTGGGACAAGTGTAGGGATCTACAATAGATGAAGGGCAAGTCTTATTTCGTTGGATGCATATATATAAACCGCCATTTAAAAGTTCTTGCGATAGGTGAATTGAAATAAAATATTGATGGGAATGCTATTGACCATGAATCGTTTTTTGGCTTCAGGTTGTCTTGGCCCCCACAGCTCCGTGTTTCATCTCATCACAGACGTGCAATCCTTCCACGTAGCTTGTTTTCTTGCTTACCTATGCTTCATCATTAAATATCGAGATCGCGACATAATTTTTATTAAGAGGCTCAGTCTCTACTCATTTCAGGCCTGTATCAAAGTAGAAAACAGGTAAACCCACGTCGTCGGCTCACAGGATTATTAGCGGGCTCATCTCACCCCACCCACCAACACACCCGACCGATCGCAAATCATGTCATCAAGATTCGCCAACCCAGCGCAATTCCCAACTTTCTATGAACTACCTGCAATATCTGAGAAGTCCAGTTCGAGCCTTGATGACGGCCGGTCAGGCGGAAGCTGGTGCCTTTTGGCCCAGATCAAGGAGAACATGACGATCACGAAGCCCACGCTTATCGTCACGGATAGGGCGGGCGTGGACTTTGCGCTGCTCTTCGAGGATGCGGTTAGTTTGAAGGGGTTCCGGAAGGGGTATACTGTGGCTGTTCCCGAAGCGCGGCGAACGGACCGTGAGGGCGAGGGGAAGAAGGCTGTTGTGCGCGTGCCTGCTGGTCGGGGCGCTGATGTTAAGGTGAGTGAGCAGAGAAATGTGGTGTATCCTCTTATTTGATGTTGGGGCTAGAAGACTAAGACATGGATTGATTCAATAGGTCGTACCCGGGAGTTTAGAGAGAGTGCTTGAGCTCGGTGTTATATTGGATGGCGAAGGCTTGGACCAGAAGTGTGCGGCGTGTGGGAAGATCGAGGGCACGTTTATGAAGTGCACTGGGTGTGGCTTTGCTGCGTATTGTGGGAAGGTAAGAGACTCTATTTACCCTTATTTTCAGTATTCGTATTGGTTACTTCAAACTGGTTCTGATGACTATTGCGGGGTTATCTAGGATTGTCAAGTTAAGGGTTGGGGTGAGATGGATCATAAGTCCAATTGTAAGGCCCTGAAGGTCTTGCGCGACGTGTCGATATAAGTTCATTAAGAATCTGGCTATAATATGTCCATTAGTGCGACTTGGAATTAGACTCATTATACCAACAGCTATACGCCACCATGATAAAAGCCCTCGCCTCGCCTTTCGACTAATCGTTCCAGCGGTTCTCAAATCGGATTTTAGCTGAACTAGTAGTGTAGTCCCGAGGGTGCGCAAACGGGCCCTCTCAGGGTGGGAAGTGAGCTTATTCGGGAAAAAGAGGCTCGGGTTTGGGTATCTTGTACATAATGTCTGTTCGGACAGTAAACTTGTGGCCGGCCGTCACCCTATCACCACTGTGTCTCAATTGGGCATGTTGGAATATGAGAACTCGACCAGCTTTAGGGCATACATCCAGCTTACGAGAGTTGTCTCGTGATAGAAACGACGTCGCCCCTCCGATGAGGTCCACACTGGGACCAACTTCCTCCCTCGAATCGTTCAAGTACAGATGCACGGTCATATACGTCTGCACGTCACCTTCCGGCGTCGTTTCGCCATATGGCCCATCACAATGAGGTTTGAAAAATTGGCCTGCCGTATACCTGAGGAACCGCAGACGTTTATTCACCCTGTAGAACTTGTACTTGGTCCTGTCTACCGACGCATCGGTAGCGAGCCCAGGAAGCGTTGAGAGATTTTCTTGGATTTCGGGAAGGGCTGCCATGCGCGCCCAGAGCCGGTCAACGATTTCCTGGTTATCCCAGATGATGCGTTCGCTCTTGCGATAGTCGGGGATTTCTACCTCGTAACCGCCGCCGATGTTGACGAGAGCCGGTCTCCACGACGATCTGCCTTCCTTGTCTTCGTCCATCACGCTGTCTTCGGCGAGCTTGAGAAGTTCCGTGCACTCGGAGGGGCTGAGGACGTGGTCGAGAACGACGGCGTAGCAGCCCTCGTACTCTGGAAGGACTGAGTTCTTGAAGTCGATGGGCTTGTGAGTGATCGGTTGCGCATCAGCCGGTTCAGACTTTAGAAAGTCGTCGGGTATGGCGACATCTTTGGACCTATAAACCGTTTTCACGGGCGCGTGTGGTTGCTTTTTCTTTACCGGCTGGTTGTTCCCCATGACCTTGTCTTTCATCTTGATAATTTCGTCCAACATCTTTGAATTGACCCTTCGAGGTAATGATGCGTGAATTGCACCAATCTTAGATTAGTTAGGTTGAAGTGCTTTCAAGGAAACATGGAAGTAACGGGCGTGTGTTCTACAATTCCTATAGACCTCGGGATGTTCAGTTCGGGCGTTATATACTTATGCCTACTTAGTAGGTAAGGACAACATGGTTTGATAACTGACGTACGGTAGAATGAAGGTTGCCTACCGTTAGGTGTTCTTCCTCCTGTATGAGATGAGGCGCGGTGGGTACCTAGGTAGCCTCTAGGTAAGCCTAGGGTGTGGCGGGGTTACGGCCTACAGTGACTCATTCCATCAAGGCTTCACACAGAATGTCATGCTGCATTTTGACACACAACACCAAACTCTCAACCAGAACTTTAATCGACTAGGCAACCAAATTAACCCAACCTGGAACATGTCAACTTAACCTAAGAGTATATGTGGCCTCAAATATCAGGCACCCAGATATAAGATGTGAAGTCAAGTATCTGTCCTCATTCCAAACTTGCCATCAAGTGCACGACTAGCGGTAGCTAGGGAATACCAGGCAGCCCAACAGTGTGTTCATAAACACCAAGACCGCAAACCATAATGCCTTATGACGGCCGAGCTGGTTGATATACACGCTCGTGTGCGACATCTTGACGATCCGAGATTGCCTTCAGCTAAGACATTATTCAGGAAGGAAGCCAACAAAAAGTATCCATGTCGAAGTGCTTAAAGTTCAATTCAATACACATCATGGGCTGCTGAATCTTGCGACACTAAAATCTTAGTCAAGAAACGACTGAACCGTTCCCCGTCCGAACCCGGGTAACGACAAGTTAATATACTGATTCGGCACTACAACAAAAGCAACAACAACCGTCATACCCGGGTTGTGCTGTCGGTCTATCCGCCGACCGGGGCGGAAATGAAGGGACCGAAAAGCAATGCAAGCGAGACATGCATCACATACTATGTACTCCATTCTGCACATGAATGGGAAAGGGGTTAATAGCTATATATATAGCTCTCCACTTTCGCAAAAGTCAGGGTTTGTCGGCAGGAGTCTAGACTCAGCAGCGAGATTGAAGGCACCTGTTTTAATTTGCTGATCACTACCAAGTGGACCACTTTTTAGAAACAATGGATCGGAATCGGTCTCCAGCTGTCTAAGCCCCCGGCTCAGGGAAACAACCCAATACCAACGCAACGTTGTCGTCAATACGAAGCACCGGAAAAGGGGCCTGTCGATGGAGTCGTCCGATGCCCTGTAGTAATGAGCCATGACACACCAATATGTTCTCTCCACCATACGCGCGTCCCGACAACGACGAGATGTGGGTTTTGAGGCTGAGATGGCGCCTGCGGGTCGCCAATACGAGATTTTCGGTGGCGTCGGCATCTGCCACTCTGGACGGTTCTTGGGTCGAATCGGCCCACTACCCGTCGAATCCGCCCTGTTTTTTCCCGGGGTTGATCATGACAATGATGAAATCCCTGACTCGGGTCTAAGATCTCAAATGATGCCCGATTATATGTATGAAATGCTGATCCTTTCTGACTTTCTCTTTTGATTCTTAATTATCTACATCTCCCATCTAGAGTCGTTTGCTTTTGCTTTGCTCTCAGTACACCATTCTGCTGGAGCTATTACACTCGCTTGCATTCACTCGTTCTAGATCTCGTCGTAGTTGTATATCGGCATACCAGAATGCGTTTCTCTTCCGCCGTCCTGGCCATCGCGGCTTCTGTCGGCATTGCTGATGCTGCTGTCACTGCTGCCAACACGGGCCTCAAAGGTTTCAACTATGGTGCCTTTTTTCTCAACCAGCAGGCGAAAGTGCAAGCGGATTTTGCCTATGAGTTCAACCGTGCCAAGTCACTACCTGGCACTAGCGGCTGGACGACTGCTCGCCTGTACACAATGGGTATACCTCCCCTACCGATCGTGAGAGGATGAATTGCTGACCAAGTTTTCCAGTCCAATGGGGAACCCAGTCCAATGTGATAGACGCCATCCCGGCCGCGATCGAGACGAACACTAAGCTACTCCTCGGCCTCTGGATTTCCGGTGGCCCGGCGGCCATCAACAACGAGATCACCGCGCTCAAGGCTGCTATCAGCAAGTACGGCACCAAGTTCACCAACCTGGTCATCGGTATCTCCGTCGGTAGCGAGGATCTTTACCGAGACGCTGCTGGCGAGGTGGGCACAAATGCCGCGTACCTGATCAGCAGCATCAAGAAGGTCCGCACGGCCGTCGCTGGCACAGGGCTAGCTGGCGTGCCCATCGGCCACGTCGACACGTATGACTCGTTCCTGAACGGGACAAACAGCGCCGTCATCCCCGCGATTGACTTCCTCGGCTTCGACGGCTACCCTTACTGGGAGACCACCAAGGCCAACAGCATCAACGACGCCATGACCCGATTCTACGACGGCTATGACAAGACCGTGAAGCTGGCGGGTAGCAAGCCCGTCTGGGTCACCGAGACCGGCTGGCCCGTAACCGGCAAGAAGAACAACCTTGCCGTCGCCAGCGCCGCCAATGCCCGCATCTACTGGCAGAAGATTGCCTGCGGCCTCATCCAGAAGAAGGTCAACATCTTCTGGTACGATCTGCAGGAGTCCCAGTATGGTACGGCCAGCCCCGACTTCGGCATCTACGCAGCTGGTGATCTGGGACAGCTCCAGCCTCGCTACTCGCTCGCTTGCTAAATACGAGTAATGACGCTTCTAAAGCAGTCTGATCTAATTCAGACGAATTTACATATGGATAGATAAAAATGGTATCATTGGATAAAGGGAGCCTGTGGTTACCTACGTATATATTTACACCGTATTAATACACAATTGAACTGTGTCTAGTATGACGCACTTTGTTATGGAACCAACTTTAGACCATCACTCAGAACCCGCATTTTGTGAAAAGAGCTGTAACATACAGTAGGTAGGTAGACTATATGAATTTGCATACCGGTAGGTCACGACCAATCAATTAATAATCGGGTTGGACTCACCCCAGCACACGCATTGCAAGACAGCAGAGTTCAGTTCGTCGTACGGATCATTAACCCTAACGGTTCATTCAAATTTGGTGCAACAGTCGAATGCAATGACAAGAGGATTTGGGTGTGTTAGGGTGAGAGCAATGGTTTACCTCCTTTCGTCTTGTACACATATTGGATTGCGGAATGTTAGCTGTAACTAGTTTTTGTATCCCCAAATCAACTCACATCGTAAACTGTCTTGCTGACATGTCTGTTTCGGTTAATATCATGATATCCACTTCGTCAACAATTAGATTCTACTATAACAATAGATCGCGCCCATGAATTGACGAGGTCCAATCATGTAAGGATAAAGTCTCCCGAGAGGTATTCCGACTTGCTGGGTCCTCCCGATCCCGACGTCGGCATTCCCCAGAATTCAGAGCAATATTGACGTAACACCACGCTCTCGCTATGCATTCTCCCGAAACCCCGCCTGCCGCCCTCACATGCCCTATCTGTATATCGCGTTTACCGTCCCTCATTTCGAGCCCCGCGTCAATGAAATAGGGTCATGATATTCAGGTCCTGCACGAAAATCTTGTTGGTAGATTTCTTTCATTTAGTTATTCTTTTCCTTGGGAAGCATACCGTACATACTTATATTCATTACGCTGTAAAAGAGACTGTTTACCTAGAACAAGACACACTTAGACAAGCATCATCCCACCCAACTAGACACAATGGCAGCCGTCCCACCCCCGGGGATCTACGTCCCCGTGCCGACCTTCTTCGCAGGCAAGCAGGCGGCGAACTACAACGCAGTGGCATCGCCTCTAGACATCGACACACAGATCGCGCACTCGCTGTACCTGGCGCGGGCCGGCATAAAGGGACTGGTGATCCTCGGCAGCACGGGCGAGGCCGTCCACCTGACCAACAAGGAGCGCTTCGAGGTGCTCTCGCGCGTGCGCCAGGCGTTCGAGAAGGAGGGGTTCAAGGATTATCCGATCCTCGCCGGCACGGCGACGCATAACATCGAGGAGACGGTCGACCAGCTGAAAAGCGCGAAGGAGGCCGGCTCGCAGTGGGGTATGTGCCTTGCGCCGGGATACTTTGCTGGCGCGACCACGCAGGAGGGCATCGTGAGGTGGTTTACCGCTGTGGCCGATCAGAGTCCTATTCCTGTCTTAATGTAAGTGTTACGTATTTGTCTTATCTCGTTTATTTTCTTCGGTTTTATCCCAACCCTACCACGCTGTTTCTGATAGTGTTCGCTAACGGGGCACATGTGCAGATACCACTACCCCGGCGTGTCGAACAACGTCAAGATCACGCCCTCGACGTTCGTCACCCTAGCAAAGCACCCGAACATCGTCGGCTGCAAGCTCTCTCACGGCGACATCTCGGTGCACGCGCAGATCGCGTCGAACCCAGACATCGACCACGACCATTTCCGCACCTTCACGGGCCTCGGGCAGCAATTGCTTCCCGTCGTCGCGGTGGGCGGGGCCGGCGCTATCGACGGTTGTGCGGGCTTCTACCCCAAGACGGTCGTGCGGCTGTACGAGCTGTCTACCAAGAACCAGCTTTCCGACGAGGAGGCGCGCGAGCGCCGCCGGTTGCAGTTTAAAGTTAGCTCTATTGAGGAGTTGGTCGCCAGGTTCGGCACCGTCGGCATCAAGGAGGCGATTAGCCGGTTGAGAGGATTTGGCGATAGAGATGGGACCCGGTTACCGCTGCATGGGGGCATCCCTGGTGGCGATGCCGAGTGGGCGAATTGGAAGGCTCTTGCGGATAGTGTGCAGGAGGAGGAGGATAGGCTGTAAGGGCACGAGGGTAGCTTTATAGACATTTATAAAGATGGCTTTTGAATAATACAAAATGGTAAATACAGTGTGTATAAGGAATGTTTGGTGTTTAGAGCAATTAGTTTGATCAACTGTAGATTACCAGTTCTGGTGGAAGAGATCACGTAGGTTGAATTTGACGAGGACATTTATTTGTCACTGCTGTCAAATTGCTGGCTCTCCGCATGCTCGATAGAATCAGTTACAGATAGATAGTGATATAGGTGCTAAGTGGACGACTGGAAATATTGGAGTGTTGAATTTACTATACGCGACGTTATGAATGAGGTCTGGTTTGTTCTATGGTGTGCAGTAAATAATCCCCATGGGATTTAAACTAACGTGTATGGTAGAAATACTCGCTTTGGTGATCTTCGCATATGTCAATGGTCTTGCCGTTATGTGGTCTTGTCGATGATATTGGCAGACACTGACACTGACTTTAGCAAGGATGTCGTCAATTTATCTCAGCCAGTCGCGTCTGCTAGGTGCAGCAGCAGTGCCATTGTTATCGTTCAGAAGCATAAAGTATTGACATATCAATCCGTAGGTTCTTTCTTCCTCCTATGACCTTCATATAGGTACATATAAATCTCATTCTATTGGTACCTCCCATCGCCGTAACGCTAATCTCAAGCCGATCCCACCCTTCACGGCAAATAGCCGCGGGTTTAAGATAGGCTTCTATAGGTCCGACAAGCTATCGAGCCTCACCCCGAAGAAGGCACAGGACTTCTTTCTTCCAGCAAGGTCCGTCTCTGGCTGGAATGGAATGCTCCGAAGTGTCTTCTTGATCTCGGAATAGCCGAGCCCATCCATGATCATGCCCATCGCCTCGACGATCAGCTGCTGCACCCTCGTTATATCGCGCTTGGGGATACACTCATTATCGTACTCCATCCGGAGCAGGACGACACTGTCCGTCACGGCGCTGAACTCGACAAGAAGAAGGAACTTAGACCCCTTGGTCTGCGTGATCATCGGCTCAAGCCCCTGGATCGCCATCCACTTGTTCTTCGCGTTCGCGCGGTGATCGTGAAAAGTAACCATGATGTCCAACAAGGGGTGGTTGGGATATAGCCTAGTCTTGTCCTTGTCGGACCCGGTGGTTTTAAGGGTGTGGTGCCAGGGAATGGCACGAGAGATGGCTTGCTGGCTCGCTTCTCGTACCGCGGCCGTGAACTTTCCCGTCCCATCTCCAGCCGAATCATGTTCGTACTTGATGCGGATTGGGAGCGGCTCCAGGAAAAGACCAACTGTTTCCATGTCCTCCGCTTCTCGGTTGAGATACGGGGCACCCAGCACGATATCAGTGTCGTTACGGTGTAGCTGCATCGCCATCGCGACGGATGCCAGCGCCAGTTGGTGAAGGGTAGTCTTGTTTTCTTCCGTGTATCGAATCAAGCGATGTGATAGCTCAGGACTGAGCTTAGCATATCGCGTCTTTCCAGTATACGACGTTCGCTCCAGTCGCAGAGGATGAGGGATGCCGTAATCCCGACTGACTCCCTCGAGATTCGTCTTCCACCACTCCCCTTGCGCTGACGTGATCGGCTGGCTCCATTGCACTGTTTGCTCATATGTCCTCTTCAAAGGACCCAAGATCTCGCCGTTGTACACCGATGCCAACTCCCTCAAGACCGTCTGCAACGTTGTCAAGTCGGCGAGAATGTGGCTGACGACAACCAGCATTTTCGTTCTGGACACCAGTACCCGGATCAAATTCTCGTCACAGTCGAGACGGAACGGGCGGTTGACCTCCCGCCATAGACTGAACTTCTTGCCGGCGGCGACTCTCGTCACCTGCGGCCCGTACCTGGTCACTAACCGATGGACGCCCCCTTCAGCCTCAGGGCAAGGGATGAATCGGCTGCGGAAGATACGATGGCGAGCGAGTACGACGTTCCAAGCCCCAACGAGACGCTCGGTGTCGACCCGAGCTGGATCAATGGCACATGCGTACGAGACGTTGAAGGAACTAGTGCCTTTGAAACCGAGCTCATACTTGAAGAACCAGTCCTCCTCGATAGGGGAGGCCCTATTATTGCCAAGGGGCACTATCCTGTGGCTGGCCACGACGGCGCTTTCTTCGGCCTTGCGGCGATCGATCGCAGCGGCCATCTCAGCCAGTGTAGCTGAACGAATGATCAAAGGGAGCGCATTGCTGATGCGATGGATCTTGGCTAACTTACTAGAAAGCTGCAACTGCATGACGGAGTGGCCGCCCAGGGTCACGAAGTTGGACGTGGCGTTGATCTCTATGTCTTCCTGCGCAACGAGCGTCTCTCTCCAGACCTGTGCCAGGGCAAGCTGTGACTCGCTCATTTGCCTCTGCTTGGTCATCTCAGCCGTCTCTGCAGACTTGCTGCTGCACCTGCTCGCGATCTCCTTGTAGTCGACTTTGCCGGCTGGCGTCATGGGGAACCTGTCCACTGGCACAATGTACCTCGGCACTGCGTGGACTGGCATAACCTTTTGCGCCGTCGCTCTCACGTCCGCCACATCGAGTGTCTCTGGCTGCAGCATGCATACGAGATAGTCGCCGTTCGGGCAGATGGCCACCGCCGTAACGCCCTCCACGGCCTGGGCGATGCGGGTCTCGAGGTCGTTCAGGTCAAGCCGATACCCTCGCAGCTTGATCTGTCGGTCATCACGACCCAGGCATTCGAGTTCGCCGTTACTGTTGAAGAAACCCCGGTCGCCGGTGCGGTACATCTCCTCATTGTCTCGGCCGCAGATCGTGTCGGGGAGGAATCGCTCGGCTGTTAGCACGGGGCGTCCGAGATATCCGCGCGCGACTTGAACACCGGCGCAGTAGATCTCGCCCACGACGCCCGGTGGAAGGAGGCGCTGATTGCGGTCGAGGACGTACACACGGGTTGTCGTGTTGGGCTTTCCAATCGACACTTTTCGACAGGGAAGTAGGCGTTGAATAGTCGCGCCGCACGTCGTCTCTGTTGGGCCGTACATATTATACAGTCGGCGATTGCTGTCTTCAGACCACGCGTCATTCACGAACTGCGGCATCGGCTCGCCCACGCAATAAACCGTTGTCAGGTTTGGATAATCAGAGGGCTCGAGGATCTTGGCAATGGACGGGGTCAGGACAGCAGCGTTGACCTTCTTAAGGTGGGCAAAGGGGTCGCCGTCTTCATCTCCCAACACCAGGGTAGCGCCGTAGCTCAGGGCCGAGAAGATCTCATGGATGCTCCCGTCGAACGCGGGCGACATGAGTTGACTGATTCGTTGCCCGGGAGCAGCAAAGAAACGCACTTTGGGCGTGATCTGGAAGGCTACTAGTCCGGCATGGTGGCACATGACGCCTTTGGGCTTGCCGGTCGAGCCGGAAGTGAAGCAGAGGTAGGCGTTGTCCGACGGGCGTGGGATCACGCGGTGCTCCATGGCGGCCGCTTCGGCAGTAGCACTGCCGATGAGCTCTTCCACGGAAAGACACTGCGCGCACGCGTCTGGTTTGATGTGCTTCTGCGTCGTTGATGGGGTGACGAAGAGTTTTGCGCCGGCCGTCTGGAAATTCGTGTCCCGAATTTGCGGCGGGAGTGCCGCGTCTTGCGCGGAATAGACGGCGCCCGCTTTGAGAATGGCGAAGATGGCGACGATCCAGTTGAGAGACCGGTCGGCATGCACGCAGACGACGTCACCGGGAGCTACACCGCATTCGTTGGCGAGTTTACTCGCCATGCGACTTGCTAGTAGGTCGAATTCGGCGTACGACAAGGCTTTCCCAGATTTCTCGACCGCGACGGCGGTAGGGTTTTCCCTAGTAGCCCTTTCGAAGAGGGTGACCAGGTCCTCTGTGATGAACGCTGGCGAAGTCTTTTCCGAGAGACAGTTGCCCAAAGTCATCAGTGTATCCTTGCTACCAGTTGTTAGGAGAGAAGCAGTGATGTCTCCGACGGTACATCTCCAGGAGCAGAGGCGCATGACGGCTGCGTGGAAGTGCTCAGCCAGAACCGTTATATCTCCCCTCAAGTACTTCTTCTTCTGAAAACAGAGACGGATTTCGCCGCTGTAGGTCATGTATATGGAAAGTGGGATATCGGGAAGAGTCTTGAACCAGGATGACCCAATCGGCTGAATGCCTTGGCCGTCTGCTGGCGCCATCTCGAACTCCATGGCCAGCGCGGTGGCGAACTGCCTGGTGAAGCCATCCTCGGGAACTGAGCATTGGACACCGCTCAACTCGACTGAGTGTCTGAAGATAGATCGAAGGTAGTCTGCCACGTTGGCGCTCTGATCGAGCGTGACATTGAAAGGCAGCGTATTAATCAGGGGACCGATGGTGTCGGCAGCCCCGTTGATGGGGAGATCTCTCCCCGAGAGAACAGTTCCGAACACCACCGAGTCGGAATCTGCGTATAGAGAAATGACAAGAGCCCACGCGGCTTGATACCAGGACGGCACTGAGACACCCAGCGCGCGAGCCTTGGCCCTGATGCTCTTGGAAGGGACGGTGATGGAAACGCTGTCCATCCCCTCTAGTCCCTCAGCTGGTGCTCTGCCTAGCCCTATGTCGCATACGGGCTGCGGATGCTTTACCGCCTGCGTTGCCCAGAACTCCTTACGATCAGCCAGCGTCGCGCGCTGGTATTCTCGAAGTTCTTGAATGACATGCTGGAAAGGAGTGCCCGCGATCACGTCCTTTCCGGCTAGAGCGCCTTGGAATTTGTTATAGAGCAATTTCGCGGCCATGCCATCGATAAACGCATGATGGACTCGCCAGGCGACGGTGCTTATGCCCTCGCTGGGCAAACTGATGACGTCGAAGCTAACCTCCATGATCTGGGGAGAGACATCTTGCTCGAGAGCCGCCTCGTACTCTGTCCGATCCTCAACGACAGTTTCATTCCATATAAACAAGGCTTGAGGCAGCTCTAGAACCTTGCCGGTGTCTGTGGTTGCGAAGGACAACTTGAATATTGGCTCAGCCTCTACAGCCCTTTTCCATGCGGCCCGCACAGAAGGAATGTCGGCCATTTTATATGTCTCGTAGAAGCTGATGACGTTGGTTCCTGGCTTGTTGATAAAGCTGTGGATAAATGACAATTGCATCTCGGTCAGAGTTACCTCTTTGCCGGCGCAGTCTGACTTGCCGTTGGAAGCGGAGTCCACTTCTGTGGCTGTCCCCATGGTCATTGACTTGTTGAAGTCTAAGGTATGGGTTGAATTGGTGAACAACTCTTCGTTCCCCATAGCTTCGACTACTTCAACAGAGGAAAGTGTGTCCTGGGTAACCGTGGCAATGTTGAGAATCTCCTGGAGGGTTTGGGCAAGGAGGGTAGTGCCGACAGCTATTTCGATACCGCTGGCCCTGCAGCGCGAGGCAAGTTTGATGGCAAGGAGGGAATGGCCGCCCTGACTGATGAAGCTGGCGTCGAGGCTCAAGTCTTCGACAGCCATGCCCAGCACATGGCTGATATGCTGCATGACCACGGCATCACTTTTGGAGGGAGACAGGGCTGTACTATCTGTCAAAAACTCTATGCTTCTGATCTGGGGGATTAAGAACAAGCAAACTCACTCTGGGTTTTGGACATAACTAAGGCATCATTGTTAGAAGCTGAGGGGTCTGTTTGCGTTGTCAGTGACTCTTCAATAGCTATATATGGGATGAAAGACTCACCTAGAATTAACGAAGGCATGGTGACGTTGGTTGGTAAATACACAGGGGAGTAGTCTTTTAGCAGGTGCTGGCTTTAATTCACGAAGACGATATTCGCGGTCGCTGGCACTCCGATGACAATTTCGGTTTAGGGGTTGCTAAGGACCTTACGACATTCATCACAGACGAGAACTAGAGTAATATTAATATTATCCGAGGATTAGATCGAGAGTGAAGACCAGGTCACTAGTAGGTAACCAGTAGGCAGCGATAGTAATTATAGGGTAATTAAGGACTCAATAGCATTGATTCCTAGATCTCGTTATAACCTAGAGAGTGACTCAGGTTCTTATAACAATAAAATCTGTCGCTAAATACACCTCGTAGCATACTAACTACCCATGATGTGGCTTTCAGGCCTAACATTTTTCTTATTCCGATAGAATATAACTACAGACACACACCGTCCCTTTTTCCTAACGTCAAGACACGAGGCACAGCAACGTACCCAAGGAACTGACCGCTGTGCCGTCACGACCTCGCTATGATGCGGATACTTGTGGCAACATAAGGGTACGGTAGGTCTTAATACGTGTTGGCGCACGAGGAGCTCTAACTGTTATTTCCGTTGGCTGGATCATGACATGTACTTTAGACGGCCGGTTGCAAAATTCACTGTTATTACCGAAAGAGATCTATTTTCGGGACTCTCATCTCTCTTAACGTCCCTAAGTTCTGTTGTTGGACTTTTTTTGAGGCGCATGCAGCCTTTTAAATGAAACCCTTGCTTACAACATTGATTGTTATATCTGAAAAGAGTCTAGATTCGGATTGGGTTCCACCCTGCAAGGCTGAGTCTTTTGAGTCCCGTGATCAGGATCTGTGCCCTTAAGGTGCGTGTAAATCTAAATCTACGAGATCCTTCGGACCCGTGAAATCCTCGGATCCGTTAGACATTGGATAGCCTTGAAGTCCCGAGCTATTCTGATTCAGCCCCACCCCCCTAATGAATGGGAAGAAGGGCAACGGACATTGGTCCTGTAGATGATTATTGTTATTGTCTGAATATATCAATTCAAAGCCCTCAATTTGGGCTCTTGTAGCAAGGACAGCCTAGCTTGGAGCCTTACCGCGTGGCTAAATTTGTGTCAGAGGGATGAGTTGTAGAGTGGACAGGTAGGCTTGTTTTAGCCGAGTACATAGGTTATTTATTTAGGGCCCAATAGAGTGATCACATGTAATCTGAACCTTCGAAGACATAAAGGTGGTCTGAAGGTCTATATACACAGCTAATTCGGTACTGAACCACTTCAGGGGCTAGCTGGATTCCAGTAGTCTGATAATCTGTAACTGTACCTCTTAACATATAAGAATTTATTGTCCCGCTCGGCTCATCCGGATTACTCGAGAGTGTCCCCCAACACCTGCCAGCTTGCTACAATACTTGAATTCCGAAGATGACGCCACCCAAAATTGCAATCATTGGAGGCAAGTCAAGCTATCCTCTGGTACACTGGAGGCGGTGCTAACACTACAGTAGCCGGCCCTGGGGGTCTCACTCTAGCCAGACTCCTCCAAGTCAATGCGATTCCTTGTAATGTCTTCGAACTTGACAAAGACCGCCGTAGCCGCAGCCAAGGTGGCTCGCTGGACTTGCATGAGGGCTCTGCTCAAGTTGCACTTCGAGAAGCCGGCCTCTTTGACCAGTTCATGGCGGTAGCCCGCCCAGAAGGCGAGGTCCTCAAGATCTACGAGCCAAATGGTAATCTACTACTAGACGAGAGCACAGGACAAGGCGAGCGTCGCCCTGACTCGTTCAATGGCCGACCCGAGGTCGACCGAGTGCAGCTACGGGACATGCTCATCGACTCTCTCAGTCCTGGTACCATCCAGTGGAGCCGTAAGTTGAGCGCCATCAAGACCACTGCAAACGGCCTCGACTCGGCTTATGACCTGCATTTTGCTGACGGCACCACTGAAACGGCTTTCTCTCTCGTTGTTGGTGCGGACGGCACGTGGTCTAGAGTTCGCCCCCTGCTGTCTGACACCGCGCCACAATTCTCAGGTATTAACGGCGTCGATGTCAAGCTGTCGAACATAGACGCAGTTGACGCCACACTCAGCAAGCGCGTAGGCTTGGGAATGTGCCTCACGCTAGGGAGCAACACGACCATCCTCTCGCAAAGGAACGGCGACGGCAGTGTGCGGTCGTACGGCTTCATGCGGCTGGCGGAGGACTGGGCTCAGACCTGCGGCATCGACTGGTCGAGACCTGCCGAGGCCAAGAACCAGTTCCTAGGCCTCTACTACAAGGATTTTGATCAGGATTCCCGAAACCTGATTCTTAAGGCTGACAATGACTCGGTCACCCCGAGGCCAATGTACATGCTGCCCATTGGCCACACGTGGCCTCACCGAGCTGGGTGAGTTCTGGTCCTGTTTTTTTCTTTGCCGTTAGTTCCCAACAAGCATATGTGAGCTGCATGCAGCGCCGAGCTAACAATGTGGACCAAACAGCCTGACCCTCATCGGCGATGCGGCTCACATTATGCCCCCCTTTGCGGGGGTCGGAGTGGCAAGTATAAAAACCCGCCGTGCCGGTTGTGAGACCTGGTGCTGGCAGAAAGATCTATCGTTTTCCAGAGCTAACTGTTGCTACAGTATGTGAACCTTCGATCCAGAAAAGTAGCCGCCATGGCCGATGTAATTCTAGAAAGTATACAATAAGGAACTGGACTAACATGTTTTTATACACCAGTAATGTCGCCATGGAGGATGCCCTCCAGCTTGCCCGATCCCTCGTGGCTTGTAGGGATGTGTGCGCCAAGGCTGCCGTGAGGACGCACGAGCGTCACCTGTCAGACGCCGTCCGGGATTACGAGGAGGCCATGTTTGTTCGAGCAGAAGCCTACGCCAAGGAGACTTGGATGTACCTCAACCTCTTCTTCCATGAGCGTGGTGGCCATCCCATGTGTGAGCATTTCGCCAGCGAGAAGAAGAAGCAGCAGACGGGAGTGCCTGAGACGCAGGCCGTTGAGGTTGAATCTTGACAATGTTATTTCTGTCTGTCATTATTTCTAGTTACGGCACCCGCTATGCAGGGGTTTTAGTGCGTGCGTACATGAACTGTAGCAAGGGTACCCACTGTAAACAACGATCCTTTATTATAATCTGGCCAATCGAACGTTGTTAATTATTGCACTACATTCCTAACTGGGTAATCAGCCGGCTGGCTCGGGAAGTGGGTCTAGGTACATATACTAGACCAGGGCTACCTAAGTATGTACCTAGGTACAACTGTGACGTCTCTTTTCTTTCTTTCTCTTCTAAGGCTTAGATTTCAGGGACAACAAACGTGGCACCGGCTTTTGAGTCTTATAGAAGGATAATTTCCGAAACATTTCTAATAGTTGTTTAGAGAAGCGCCTTAGACAGTAACTTGGTAAGATGCAAGATGTCTGTCTGTCTCTGTGCCACCACCGGTAAGCTTACCTCGCTTGTGGCTTCTTCACGCACTTGATCTGCAGATCAGGATGATCAATCCATACCGCCGGGTTCCTTTCCCATTCATCCGATCCCTCCTTCGACTCCTTCAGCATCAGTCCCAATTCGTACCCCTCCACCAGCTGCACGAGCAGCTCGCGCACGACCAGGTCAGCGACATACTTGCCCATGCACTGGCGCGGCCCGAAGCCGAAGCGCCAGTAGTGGTACCTGGACTCGGTGCTGCCGCCCTTCTGCCGCTCCAAGAACCTGTCGGGTCGGTAGCAGTCGCCGTCCGAGCCCCAGTACGGGTTGCGCACGTTGAGAGCATAGCTGTCGATGATGAAGTTGGTGCCAGCGGGGAACACGTAGCCGCCGACGACACGTGGCGTGGGAATCGACTGGGGGACCGAAAATGCCGCCAGTGGGCGTAATCGCGCCGACTCGTTGACGCAGGCCGCCAGCAGCGTGGTCGAGCTGAGCAGGTAACTGTCTCTAGCATCGCTCGATTCCACTTCAGCTAGAAGGCGTTCCCGCACGGCTCGGTCCGTCGCTAGGAAGACGACGTTCCAACTGACGGCGCCAACCGTGACGTCGAGATTGGCAAAGAGCATCTCGTCCAACGTGTGCAGCATTTCGCGTTCGGACAGCTTCCCGTCCGCGCACGCCTGGAAGAAGTCAACGATGGGGGCCTCGAGAATCCCGCGGTCGATGGCGCTCTTGTGGGCTATTTCGTTGAAGGCGCGCCACCGTTGCTCGAACACCGCCAGATCGCGGTTGGCCTTCGTCCAGGGGAGGTAGGCTGAGAGCGCGAAGCGGGGCAAACCCCCCTTCATGACCCATTGGAAGAGGGCTTCGCGCTGGGGCGCAAGTGCGCGGAGCTCGGATTCCAATTCGCGTGTCAACGGTCCGTAGACGACATCGGCAGTAATGAGGAAGGGAAGGAGTTTGAAGTCATCTGCAGGCCGCAGATAGCCGCGGGACAGTTCCTTGGTGTCCCACAGCTCCTGTAAGAAGTCCTTTGTGCGTTTTTGAATAGCCGAAACGTATCTAGTAGCGGTGCTGTGACGGAAAGGCACCTCTACAACGGCACGCACGCGTTTCCATTGCTCACCACTAATCAGACCTACGCATTGGCCAAGGATCTCGCCCATGAACCATCCTGAGTTGTTGTTGATAGCTTTGGTGTGCGTATTGGAATCCTTGAAGACAGCCTGGACATGGTCTGCTTGAGTGATAACCCTAGATGCAACAACACGTGTCAGTTCGGCTGGAACACTTCATCGATCATGATTATGGTTCAAGTACTTACACTTCAAGTGACGTGCCAGACCAAAGGCGGTAGATGGAGCCGTGCTGCTTTCCCCAAGTCTCACTATTTTGGCGTCCATGGAAGAACTTAGCCTGGTCGCCTTGACCATTCGGGAATTCATAGACGCAGGTTGGCAGGGAAGAAGAGTCCTCGGCGTGTCGGACTGGATTCACGGAGACCAAGATGAGCTTGACATATTCATTAGCCTGAGGACGTGATATTACGTAAGATCAGGGCAAGGGACACCAACATGAATACAACGAGATAGAACGGCATTCAATGCCTGTTTCAGTGGCATTCGAAAAGCGAGCAAGGTGAGCCCAATGAGGGCAATAATGCCAAAGAAAACCGCTGCTTGAGCCATGTTGCTTGGGTGCTAGATAGGTGCGGAGAAGGCGATGTTGCTGATTGAATTCAGCATTCCACAGGCGAAGAAAGAGAAAGCCGTCCGTCAACATCACATTTTCAGGTACTGAGGCACAGTTGGGGCTTCATCCAACAATTGGAATCATACCAACAACAGAAATTATACCAACCAACGACAGAAATTATACCAAGCTCCGTGTAAAAGAAGTATTGGCCGAGAGTGGTCCTGCATGTACTATGTGAGGTCTTACTCGGCCTTACTATGTAGTAAGACCAGCCCCTTGCAGGGATCAACGCCGAATCCTAACCAGAATGCCGGGTACCTACACAGGATCAATCCTTGCCAGGAATCGGGGCCGATGGAGAAGGAAAGCTTGTTTCCTCGTAAATGATGCTAGCCCGGGGTGAGTGAGCAGGTTACCTTACGCCTTACTTACACAGGTCACCGTGAAATTTCTTAGGGTGTTGAATGACGTAGAACCTCACCAAATTGGCGTAATAGACTGCCAGAACTTTTGAAAGAGCGCTGAGAAAGAACCGCAATTTTATTTCGGAGACAAGCAAGTGCAAAACGCAGGTTGTACTCGTAGATTCATAAAGTTTTATGTAGAAGCACGACTTAGGTATTTACTAGCTCGCCTAATCTATGTAACACTAATAGATAGTGATTGTAGCAATTATACCATCTACCGCTCCCTAACAGGTATTTTATCGTTCCTTTCCTCCCTGTTCTCAGATCTCTCAGTGGAGGTGTCACTATCCCCCCCTCACCCTTCACAGTCCCTAGCTTCTGCCGAAGCGCAACCTCCTTCTCCAGAAAAACGAGCAAAAAGCCCAAGGCAGCCACCGCCGCCCCGAAAATCCACACAACCTTCAAGCTCTGCTCAAACAGCGAGACCACGCTGTTCCTGAGCCTGCCGCTGGTTGGTACTGACTTGACCCAATCCGCGGTGGCGTGCTCGTAAGCACCGCCACCCGTGCCTAGGATCGCGGCGATATCCGGGTCGCTGATAAGCCCTTTCTCCGTCAGGCTCGTGGCCTGGGCGGAAAATATGGCCGAAGGCACAGCGACACCCCAGACAATACCGAAAGAACGCAGAAACGCCCACGCTGCCATTGCAGCTGCCGTATCCGAATCTGAAAGGCAGGCCTGAGCTGCGGGGAGGAGGGTGCTCAGAGCGAGTCCCGAGCCAATGGCTGCGATTATCTGGAGAACCACCCACATCCCAGTCGGGGAGTCGTGCCTCAATCGCGTAAATAGTCCAAGGGCTAAGACTAGCAGGCCAAAGCCAGCAAGATGGAAGGGTTTGTATCGGCCGAACTTAGACAGCAATCCGCCTGAGATGACAGATGAAGGGACTAGCAGCAATACGGTGGGTAGCGTATTGACGCCGGATTCTGTAGGATCCGAGAGCTTGACTGCCTGAAAGTAAACAGGGAGGAAGTAGAGTATTTGCAAGGTCAGGAGCGAGTGTAGGAAGGTGATGGCGTAGGCCATTGCTGAGGTACGGTTACGGAAAAGACGGAGGGGCAGCGTCGGTTCCTTGCAGTAGTTACTCTCTTCATAGAACAGAAAGATAACCAAGATGAAGAAACCGGCAAGGAGAGACAGCAGTGTTGAGTATGAAGTCCACGGCCATAGCGTGCCACCATATGCCAGCCCAACGAGGATGAGTGTCACGCCAGTGATGAAGAGAACGTTGCCTCCATAGTCGATTCTGCGAAGCCTCTGCCAGATCCTGACGCTTTTGCCCGCTCTCTTCTTGCCTGGGTCTGCTTCGAGGAATGCGAGTAACAGGAGGAGAGAAACACCACCGACAGGGAGATTGAGATAGAAGACCCAGCGCCAGGTAGTGCGTTCGACAATCACACCTCCCAATATGGGCCCGATTGAAGTCCCGACCGATACAGCGCTCAGGACAATAGCCAGGAACTTCCCACGATCTCTCACGGCGAACATGTCGGAGACGATGACATTCACAAGGACGTTGATCCCGCCGCCTCCGATCCCCTGGACCACCCTGCCCAGGATGAGCACGCCCATGGTCGGTGCTCCGCCGCAGATGCCGCTGCCGAGAACGAACGCGGCAACGGCGAAGAGGATCAGCCATTTGCGGCCAAAGATATCCGCCGTCTGTCCGAAAAGGGGCTGGAAGACGGTGCTGGTGAGGAAGTAGCCGCTGGTAACCCAGAGGAACTCCTCGCCGCCGCGCAGATCAGCTATGATGGTGGGCAGCGCAGTGGACGTCACTGTGCCCTCGAAGGCATTGAGGAGCTGCGTGACGCACATCGCGAACATGACAAGCCAAACGCGGGAGCCGTACTTCTTTGGCGGCTCCTCTGCTTCCTCGTCTGTCTTATCAGCGGCGGTGACGACAATCTCCCCGTTCTTGGAACACTCGTCATCCTGGGAAGACTGAAGTGGATGGTCTAGCGGTTCTAGTCGCCGTAGGCCATCGTCGATGTGATGCGGTGACGACGCTGTGTCTCCCCAGCCCTGGAATTCGGACCCTTCGTAAAAGAGTTCGTTGGATTGACTTAGGCGGTTGCTCGGGCGATTGCTGAGCCTTTTTGCATGGCTCGTGGATCGTGATAGTGTATTTTCCAACTTCCAGGCTCCCGGTATAGACATGCTGCCCAGTGATGTTGTCTGATCATGACTGTTGATGTTACTCGTATTGTCGATGTGTTGTGACGATGCACTGGCGTAGCTGCGACGCCAAGGTGGTGGCACATCATCTAAATGTTCGTCAGTGATCGTGTCCATCTTCAGCACTGATTGTTTGTAGAGTAATTCCCACTCCGGCAGAGGCTCTTGGGCGTCCTCTTGGCCGGTACCGGGCATCTTGATGCATATGAACAATATAATTCAGCGTTTAGCGCAAGGATGACGGGCTTCAGAGGCTGCATCAAGATGTGATCGATATGAAACCTTAGACAGAATGACCTACATGGAGTGGATGGACGGCATGCAGTTGAGAATGAACACGCAGAGGAGGATCTCGCGGCCAAAGATGTCAAGACTACCATACACTAGTCAGCACATTGATCAAACTTGTAATATTACGGGCTTGCTTCGCCATTTTCTATTTCCGGGCGCCTTTTCGAACATGCTGATACCACAATTTCAACATCTGAGCCAAAAGATATGTGGCAGTCGAACTCCCGTCAGACCCAAACCTCGCTTCCTCATGATCTGTTGGGTGGCTCACGCCTCAGTCGAGGCCGAGTTGAGGGCAGCCACTGTTATACTCAGCCCCGAACGCCGCAGTAGTATTTCAGTACGTGATCCTACGCATTAGGGTCTATCGATCCTGCCTGACTCTTGCGAGATGACGCCTCCTGAGCTAGATTCTGAGGGCATAGACGCCAAAAATAAATAAACCAAAAAATGTAGTTAGTCGTGAAGATTGGTCTGCTAGTAGAGTAGGTGTATATCAAGGGAAGGCCTCATTTCTGACATTACTAATAAGCATCCTACGATTTGCATTTACTCTTTCACTATGGTTTTATCAGTCATTTTAACCGTTCTCCTGCTGATCACATTCACCGGTCAAGATGCTGTCAGCACGACTTATTCTCGCCCTTCTAATTGGGTCTGCAGCTGCATTTCCTGCAAAGCCCAGATATGCTACCAACAGTACTAAGATCGACGGGAGAGTTCCAATTAAGCAGAAGTTCCCTGAGTGCGACGCTACTCCACAGGGCTGCGTGTGCCCTCAGGGGACCGTCTTCCAATCATCAACCTCGTATGCCACGGTGTATGCCGATACTGGCGATCTGACTGAGCTTATATCGAACTGTGAGTGGTTTCCGTCTCCATGTTTTCCCGTATACATTATACTGAAGAACTGTAGTCACGGACACAGCGTGGTTTGGGACCAGCCCAACTAAGACTTTCCGCGGTGATTCGATGCATCCGATTCGCCTGCTGATTGGCGATGTGGAGGGAGTGCCTGTTCCTACGAGAGAACAGCTGATGGTGTTCATCGACTACTCGGGCAAGAGCGATCAGAGTAACACCACGCGATTCGAAGATGGGTTCTTTATGAAATTCGAGGTGATCGACACGCCGATTACGTACCACGGGAACTCTGGTCCTGGCATCATCGCTGGCTCCTGGGATACCATGGATGTCCGTAGGATCGGCGACCAGGAGACTATGTGGGTTTGGAGCATCTATGTTTGCTTTTCCTCCGTCTTTCGTGAGTCCTTCCTCGCAAGTCAGTGCCGTGTGCAGTTGCTAAGATGCACTTAGCTTTCAACGAATTCCACGAGAGTGCCATGAAGAACATATCGAGCACCTTGGGGAGCCAGGGGAAGCTCTCTAGAGGCACGCTTGGGCCGTTCTCAGTTTAGGCTGTTTATTATATGGTCACCTATATGGTTGTTTCCGGGTTGGGCGTTCAGCTGTGATATTATCCTAGTGTAGTATTCATGTACCGCTACGTTTTTTTAGAGGCTCTTGTACTATACTTTGTACCATAAGATGTAATGAGGTGTACTTTTCTCGGAATCTAGCTTCACCATCATACACTAGAAACCTTAGACAGCTCCTTGTGGTTTTGGAGTTAAGTGTATTGTGCATCTGCATTTGAATCGAACTGCCTGCGAATCAAGGAATTAATATTTTGACGATTTAGCCGTTTTCCTGATCGACCTTGACAAATGTCTCCCAAACCACCGCGGTAGGGAAAGACTTGTTAATTCAATCCTGAGGTGGCCACCAAGCATTATTGAACATAATACAGCGGCAAGAATAACCCTTGACCAAGTATTTGAAACAATTGTGGTAAAATTGGCTTTTGCCACAAACTCTGATAGATGCAATTTTCATGATTACGGGTAGTATCGCGAAAATTCACCCGTTAGCGACGGATTAGGTGTTGATTAAGTCTACATCCCAGGCCAACCTAAAACTGCCAACTTGAACCACAACGGCTAGCTTAAGCATATGGCTCGCATCTCCCCACAGCGGTAACCGCCCGTACAGGCCCCTTTTCCTTCCCAACGTGGCCTTCTCCTGAGAGCATCAGTTCAAAATCCGAACTCCAAATCTCCTTTCCGCCGCGACAGAAAACCCATCGCATTCGGCCAACGAATTCGAAGTAGCCTTGAAAACGCTCAGTTAGAAATCACTGGGCTTCGGCCGATGAAGTCATTCTTCTCGCAAGCCTCAACCATGAACTTAGCGACGCTTGCTCTGGTGACCTTAGGCAGAAAGTTAACCCCTTTGCCGTCATCAGGATACACCTTGATCGGGGCCGCATCGCCGTCAGCGAGTACACTGGCTCGTACGAAAACGTAGTCAACTCCGGTCTTTCGTGTTTCTTTGTCAAGGTTATTGTGGGCGGCCAATCCGTATTTCATGTTGGTGTGCGAGAACATGCCTCGGAAGAGAATGTTCATGCTGCCGAAGCTATCGCCGGCACCCCATTGACTCATGATGATGAGCTTCTTAGTACCAGACTCCTTCATGACAGAAATCGCGTTTGCGACCGAATCTTCCATGATTCTAGCCGGGTTACTCGGGTCCACTGCCGCAAAAGGGGAGTCGGACATTCGCTTCAAACTCAAAGCCACCAGGACAGCCTCGGGGGATGTGAGTGAGGCTGCGAACGCCTTATAGAGATCATCGCGCTTCATAGGCGTACCCTCGACGAGGGTTAGACCTGGCCGCGCGCCTAGGGGGAAGGAGGCAGGTGACCGAACGAGTGCTACGACGCTATGGCCTTTAGACAGCGACTCTTCAACGATGAGCTTACCAGTTCGGCCACTGCCGCCAAGGATGAGGAGATGCATTTTGAGGTGGTATGTTCTGTTGTTAAGTCGACGGCAATCAATGTTGAAGATGCGGCCAGGGGTCACAGTAAAGCCAACAGAAGATGGCAAGGCGCGGGAGGTTGAAGAATCACGCTGTTATATAAGTATGTTGCTGAGAGGACAATGGGTGTTAAAGATGCGGCAGTGGTCGCAGTGAAGTAATCCGATGACCACAAGATGGCAGATTACAGAATCACGTTGTTTGGAAATATTTATATGTACAAACACACCCTGTCCGAGTTGCTGTTGGGTTGGCTTACATGTCTCGGCCGAGTGCCGGACCCGAGAATATTAACAGATCTCAGGGGCGGAAACCTCATACCGCCACCATGTGTGATGCGTTGCATCTGCTTCATTCAGCTTTTCATCCTGCTGCAGATTGGCTTAGGCTGACAGCATCGCTCTGAGGGCATAACAGCATGTTATGTTCGCGCTTAATCAGCATCTGCTTGGCACGCCAGGGCGTATAGCTGTGTCCTTGCATGTAGTATGTACCGACCTATAGAAACCAGCGGCCAGGGCGAGGCCACCATATCTTGAGGCAAGATATAGAGGTCTGAACCCCCAGCTATTTTAGTTGCCCAACACAGAGGTTTTCACGCCAATCTTCGTATCGACAAACTCGCCAACCTTTTTCAATTTATACTAAAACATCGCCACTGCAATCATGGACTCTTCCACGCGAAATGTCGCCATCATCGGAGGCGGTCTTGCTGTAAGTGCCTTTGATTATATCCTTACTTGAAGGCCCGCTGTCTAACAACATCACAGGGCATGGCTATGGCCCTCGTGCTGCATTAGCTATCAATTCTCTGCACAGTCTACGAGGCGCGCAGCACTTACTCTGCCTTTAAGACATCTAATGGCGCCGTGATGCTGTTGCCTAATGCGCTGAGGATCCTAGACGGTTTTGGAGTCTACCCCGAGCTTCAGAGGAAGAGCTACCTTTTCAAATACGTTTATTATAAAGATACGAATAAGCAGACCATTGATCGCTACCCCCTTGGCAACGAAGCTCTTTTCGGGTACAAAGCTTTACGCGTTTATCGCTAAGAGCTCCTTAATATTTTTTACAACGCCTGCTTCGAACAGAAAATCGCTATTTATTTTAACAAAAAGTTTACTAAAGTCCTTCTCAAGAATAACACGGGCGTCTTATTCGCATTTACCGATGGTATTATAGCAACCGCTTTGTTACTTATCGGCGCAAATAGCATTTTTATAGCAAGGTTAGAGAGCAGGTCGCCCTAAACGTCTAAAAAAAGTTTATACGTATGACGGTTTTGACTTAGGAAATACTTATAAAGCAACTACGAATCCCCGAAAATAAAGACTACAAGTTCCTAGTCAGCGTCCTGACCTCGAATAATATGTTCGTTTTAGCGCCCTAAAAGCCTAACGGGTCCGCTATGCTGTTAGGCATGTAGTTTCCTACCGAAGACCAGACTAGAGAAGGGCAGGACAGACTCATGGCCAACAAGCAAGGTCTGGTCGATCGCGTCCGAAAGGGCATGAATATAGACGCCTGGCCGGACATTATCAAGTCCGCCATGGAAGACATTAACGCCAACTCCATAAACATATGGATATTCTACTCGATCCCCCGCCTGGAGAGCTGGACTTCCAAGAAGCACCGTGTGGCTATCCTCGGTAAGTTCTCTAATTGCTTCAAGGTATGGTATTTGAAAGATGGTGTTCTGAAGTTCTCGAATGCTTGGGGATGCTTACTGAATGTTACGGTACGTATATAAATAAGTGACTGCAGATGGTCAAGTCTCCGATTTGACAACGTTCTATCTTTTGATAGTCTCGTGGTTTAGAGCTGCGGTTCGTGAGGTTGGTTGACGTGGAGGTCACCGACGGGCCTGCTGAGCAGGACTCACTGCTCGCGCACCGTAATAGCGTTGTATCGAGCCAGCCTGTCCGAGTGGACTGAGGCCTTGGCTGTGTTTAAAAGGCAGGGGAAATGGTATAGGAATGCGTTGTATAATCTATATAAATATAGTAGGAAAGTGAGCAAACGCGTTATACGCCAGCAGGCTACCTGAGTGCATCAAAGGTTGTAGCAGTTGTAGAAAAAATAGCGCTGTAATTATCCGATAACTGATTATGGCTTTGTTGGCAGATTATTGGATGAGGGGCGGAATGTAGTTGTATCGCACGTGAGAGGACCAGGTCAAGCTGGCCGAGCAGTTCGGGTTGGTTACTGTCATTCTTGGTGCCCAAGTTGCACTGACATTCTACCTAGCTCCGCTGATACTACCCCATTTGACTCTATCATGTAGATTCCGTCCGGCTATGGGGGATAATCTGGGGAGGTCCCGGCTCTAATTAACCAAGCGATCCTGAGCCGTAGTTCCCACCATAGTCGTTCAAATCTCGCTTCCGCCTTTTCTAAGAAAACTCGCTAAGGTACGATCAGACCACTTTCTTGGCAACTGTCACGCCAAGGGTATTAGTCCACTACTCTACTACGCCAAGGCTCCCAAAAGGGATGTTGGAATAACCAAGTTGTATCCAAAGTGGAGCTACATGCGTTACGACTATGCTGTATCTAAGTAGTTGTTAGAACAACTACTGGTCGTGACTGCAATACATACAAAATCCTCGCGATAATTGACAGCTAGCAAGGTATTGGGCCATTCTATATAAGAGTTAAGTGCGCCAACTATTGCCACGTTGTCGTCGCACTAACAGTGGGCACTAAGAAAATATATTTTGGGGGAAGGTGTCACGATCGCTGTCATCAAATAAATGGACCTCGCCATGCAATCTCCTTCCATAGAGCGGGCCCTAGGTCGATGGCCAGAAGGATCTTATTATCAGTACTCCGTATGTGTTTTCCTGGCTTACTCGACGGCGCCAACAGAAGACCCCTATCTCCTCCGATGCCTATGTTGAGGGCAGCGAGTTCGATGCAGCCCTGGCGCAGTTGCCCGCCCCTACACCTCACGTCAGACTCTCTATACGTAAGATAAGGAGTCTGACATATTTTCCTTATGGAGGTAGCCAAGCCATTTAGTATTAATGCTAACCAGGAATCGTTAGGTTGCTATGTTTCCTATGTAGGGCTGAAATCTATACGGCGTATCGACCAGGCATCCTTTTCTTTTAATCTTTTGGGAGCCGCCTATGGCCCCACGACCCTTCAGTCTTTCGTTAATTGTATGATCCTTTTTGTTCCATTCTACAGACTCTCGCTATGGATAATATAAGACGATGGGTGAAGGGCTTCACTGGCAGTCAGGACCGTCACTATGAAGAGGCCTTGCCCCTCACCGCAACCGACCGCCAATCCATAGACGATGACTGGATGTCTCGTTCCCGTGGAAACCGGACAGTACGATGGCTTCTGTTTCTTCTTCCTTTCTGCATCGCCGGACCTCTGGGACTTACTGAGCGACGACTGCCGAAAACGACGTCAACAACCTATCTAAACGGGATAAGAGGCCTGGCCTGTTGGATAGTCTTTAACGAGCATCTCACCATGGATAAATACCGCGATTTCATATTCAAGCCATACGGGGCAGTAGAAAACGGCAAGAAGTTGGAACACTTCATCCAGCTACCTTTTGTACGTGCCTTGATAGCCGGGAAAGGCATGGTATGCGTATTTTTTGTACTATCAGGGTTTGTGCTGTCCTACTCGTCCCTGCGCAAAATCAACGACCCCGGCAGGCCAAATAAGCAGGAGAAAACGGGCAACGATCTTCTAACAAGCGTTTCTTCAATGACATTGCGTCGTGCCATTCGTTTATTTGGACCTATGTTGGCGCTCGCTTTTATAACAGCATTCGTCACCTACTACGTGCCCTGGGGTGATATCGATCACAAAGCCCCTAATATTTTCGCTCATCTGTACAAATTCTGGCTCTCGGCCGTTACCGTCATGGATCCATACCACGTATGTAACCGCCTGCGCAATTCTCTCCCCGTTCTATTATGAAAATGCTACCAGAAGGACGATTTACTGACTCTTGCCGTCACAGTGGGCAAGGCTCAAGCCTCTGCCGGCGCATTATGGGCAGGCCTGGACTCTAGGCGTAGAGTATCGACTGTCGTTGGCTATGTTCTTGATGATAGCCACGACCGCAACGCTGTCTACCGTCGGTCGGAAGACCATCATCATCTTTGTCGCAACCTGGTCAGTCTATTGCAATCGCCGCTGGGATATCGCATGCGCTATGGGTGGCATGCTGCTAGCCGAGTTGCGATTTGCACCCTTGTCGGACGACATCTCCCGTCTCTTCAATCGATCTCTACGTCCGAGCAAATGGTTGACAATCGTACCGGCTGTGTTCTGCGTACTCTTCGGCATCTTGTTTTGCAGCTGGCCCGAAGGTATGCCAGATGGTGCACAACCTTACCGTTCTCTTTGGGAATTGACGCCCTCAAGCTGGCGCCCTGATTCCAACCATGGCTCGCCAGAGCCGGTAGGGGGTTGGGTATGGTGGTGGGGCACTATCGGCGCTTTTATGCTTCTCTGGGGGCTTGAGCAGCTACCGCTGTTGCAAAAGGTTCTATCCATCAGTTTTCTGAAGTACCTTGGCGAGATCAGCTACGCGTATTACCTACTGCAGGGTTTAGGGCACACCCATGTCGGCAACCCTATTTACGCGGTTTTGCAAGATAAATATGGCTGGTCCAAAAACTCCGCGTTTGCTGTCGGGTATATCGTTGGCAATATTTTTAACATAGTAGCATCAGACTACTTTTGGCGCGTTATTGACGAGTCGTTCGTCCGCTTGGCACGTTTTGTTGTTGTGGAATGGCTGGGTGTAGGGAAGCAGCCGGGTAGTCGGTCGAGGAACAGTCCAGATTCGGCTGTTGACTATACACCGGTTCCGACAGCAGCGCCAACAGCTAACGACGATCGCTTTGAATCAGACAACACTGCTGCAGAAGAGGACGATATTGCTCTCAAGGAAGGTGTCATGAGGCTCTCTCCGAGGACCCTCCGGCACCCATACCACCAGGACTAGGGTCGTGATCCTCAAACCGCACAACAAAGGAAGCCTCATACCTGTCTTCTTGTATATAGCTAGTAGGGCAGCCTCCGTAGCCGCGCAGAAGGACTTAGATCCTCGCGCAACAACATATGTCTACGCCTAGTCCATATTAGTGTCTATGAAGGAGTCCTGACAGTAGTTTTCAATGCCGTGAATAACGGCGAGGAGGTTAGGCGCGGAAGAGATTTGTAATATATATACGTCCATCTAGCGGCCTGTCTTGAAATCATGTAACACTCAACCAACTTGGTGAGAAAGCAATCGCACAACCACTTAGCCATGTCCATTTCTCTTCGAAGTACAGATGAAGGGTGAGAGGCAGTATCTGATGGACGTCGATTCCATCTCGCCTCCTAGTTACCGCTTATCGGATCTTGTCCATCCGGCAACACACCCATAGGGATAGGGCAATGCTGGAAATCCCATGCCCCTCGTGCTCCTAACCACTCAACTTTTGATTATGTTTCTTGGCGATTTCATCGTTAGGGAGGTCCGGGGGGAATAGGGGTAAATACCGGCAAGCGACGAAGGCAGCAATATTTTTCGTGATATTTCCCTCCTCCTTGGGAACCAGACAAAGCAGCAAGTCGAGGTTTTGTTTGTCTGGCTGCATCTATGCAATCATGGACTTGAATAAGAGCCCCAAAGTAGGCTATTTTATTTCCTTAGGCATACAGGTTTGGCCCTGAATGATGTTAGCTGCTTCGGTCGACATGTAGGTACTTCTCAAAGGCCCTTACTCCTTAAGAATACCAGACTTATGGAAAATTATATTCCAAGTCTTTGACATTGTGCCTAATTATTATTTGAATCAATTAACAAAGTCGAGTTTTAGAAATAAAACAGATTTCTAGAATATTATATCGTATTAGTTTGGGGCGTTAGGTTGTTATCAGGGCGCCCTCGACCTGAAATCTGGCCGACAAAGCCTCTGCTCGCCGCCCGCAAGTTTTCACATCGCCAATGTCACCGCTGTCACCATTATCGCGATTGCGACCGCAACCCTATCATCGTAGCCCTCATCATCGTAGCCCTCATCATTGCAGGCATTACCATCGCAGGGCCCTGGCATTATGATTAGGGCTGCGCAGGGGTCCTGGAATTGCCTGCAGTTGCGATCAAGGGAAAGGGTCTGTAGGGTTTATGTTCTGGGTGGTAGAGTCAACTATATCAAATCTATTCGCTCTCTCCTAGTCCTCTAAGCGTCACGTGAGCTATATCAACCAACCAACCAAAGTGGACCGCGAAGGGGGTGGGCATCGTTCGGAGCAGGAGGAGCAGCATGACCAGGCGGCTCGATGGTTCCGTTTCCTTCAATACGGTACCCCGGTGGAGTCAACATGCCGATGGCAAAACGGAGGCTCGACGGTTATGAGGTGGTCATGACCCGCCACGATGAGTCAGCACAAGGAATATTAAGTACCTAGGTACCTAGGTACCTAGTTAATACAAGAATGTACAGTCCTCCGTAGCAACCAGCTTACCGAGGCATGAATGGATGAAAAGGAAAGGAAAACATAACATAAAGACTTGGGTTCTTATACATCTAAAGAGGAATTATTTAAGGCCTTTATAGATCGACGTTAATTTACAGCATCTATGTCTTCATACCTAGGTAAGGTGTACATGGTGGTTTGATGGGTGGGGGAATGTCGTACTAAGGACTGCGGGATGTGGCTGTGCAAATTGTGCAGGGGCTCGCTGTAAACCCCTGTCGTCTGTCGCAGTAGCCACGCATTTGAAATCCGGGAGAGATGGAAACCACGGACGACGGGGCTGACGGGTCGTCTTTCACTTAATCAATCAATCAATCAATCCATCATTCAATCAACCCTCATCCGTCCACTGTCCACCATCAACCATAGCAGCGGCTCCGTCGCCCCCGTGCTCTCGCTTTCCTTCTATTTCCGACCTGGATCGACAATACGCCTCACAGAATGACCAGCCCGGTTTGATTGGTCTTGCTCAGAACGAACAAACGAACGATTCCACACCATCGCAACCTCAACCTCGCATCCTCGCATCCGCGCATACTGCGCCTGGGCTCCCTTTGCCCAACAACAACTAGCCCAGGATGGATTCTTCCCAGGAGTCCACCCACGAGCAATCCACTGTCGAGGAGAAGAAGACTAGCAGACGACCCGCCAACACCGCTTTTCGACAACAGCGATTGAAGGCCTGGCAGCCAATCCTCACCCCCAAGAATGTCATCTGGATCTTCTTCGTCCTGGGCGTGTTCGCCGCAGTCGTGGGAGGACTTCTGATCTATGCTAGCCGTATGGTACGCGACACCGTGCCGGCCCTACTCGAATGACTGTTCACTAACCGCCTGTACTTCAGGTCTCGTCCATCGAAATCGACTACACAGATTGCGGCGCCAAGGCCGGGAGCGACTTCAGTGTCATGCCCGCGGATCTCGTCAAGTCGAACTGGCGGAACAACGGCTCTGCCACCGTAAGCGCGCAATGGATGAAGACTGAAAACCTGACTATTTCCTACAATGGCTTCGACGTCGCCAACCGCACAAACTGCACCATTCAGTTCGAGATTCTCCAGAACATGAGCGCCCCCGTGAGGGCCTACTACCGCCTCGACAACTTCTACCAGAACCACCGTCGCTATGTCAACTCCTTCAACCCCGACCAACTATTGGCTAAGAACGTCACTACACCAACCCTCGAGAACTCGAACTGCGCACCCCTCGCTATCGAAAAGATCAACGGGACGACTTATCAGATCTACCCCTGCGGCTTGATTGCCAACTCCCTCTTCAACGACACCATTGGCCACCCCTTGCGGTTGGGTGTCACAGGAAGCAACGACAGCCGCACCTACAAGTGGAACGAGGATGGCATTGCCTGGCAGTCAGACATGGATCTCTACGAAAATCTGACATACATAGACTATAACCTCATCATTCCACCGCCAAACTGGCGGGGACGTTATCCTGATGGCAAATATACCCCGGAATTCCCGCCACCTAATCTGAAGAAAGACGAACACTTTATATCGTGGATGCGGACTGCTGCCTTGCCTTCCTTCTTCAAGCCGTGGGCATTTGGCAACGAAACGTTAGTTGCTGGCACTTATTCCGTGGACATCGTCGACAGTAAGTTACTCTATAGCTGTGTCCCCACGTGTCACATTTCTAATGCAGTGCCACTAGACTTCAACATGACCGAATACAGGGGCAGGAAGTCCCTCGTCATCACGACCACCGGACCCCTAGGTGGCAAGAACGATCTCCCCGGCATCCTCTGGCTTGCCTTGGCCGGCTTCTTCATCGTCATGTCCCTCGTCTTCGTCGTCGGAAACTTCGTCCGGCCCAGGAAGCTTGGTGACCACACCCTCCTCTCCTGGAACAAGGAACCGTCTTCCGCTGCCAAGGGCAAGGGCAAGGCCCCGACTGGCCCGTCCATCGGCATGAGCACTGGACGAGAACTATAGAGGGAGACGAGAGAAAATCTGGGTTAATGGCGTTATCGTGGTACGGCATGGCGTTGGCGTCTTCCTGGTGAATTTGGACATTCTTATGAAACTGAAATCTGTATTTGTATTAGACTAACTGATCAATGTGAGACTAAACTTGATGGGAAATGTATCATTGATGTAGTTATTGGGGGGTACAGTGATTTACATCAACTAAGGCTCACGATCGAGTGGGATATGAGGTATATCCAAGGAATAGAACACCATCGTTTTCACTGAAAGACGGAAAAAAATGAATGTGAATTTGAATTTGAATATCATCTACTAGGCGCCAAGATTTGACTATTTTACTTCTTTTAGTAGACATGCGACCGTGTGATGTGAGATGAGGCACGAGGCACGCGAGAAGGAATATATCATGGTTACTTCCCTCGCAAGTCACGACCAATTTGATTTTTGAATTTGAATTTGAATATTTTGGCATCCAGTAAGTCCGTCAAAGACTTTGTTCTTTTTTAAGACTCGTTAAAACGACAACGCCGTGTCTGCCGACCCGGGCCGACCCGCCCACCGAATCCTACCTACTAAGCAAGGAAAACGAAGAATTTAGGAAAATACATGTAACCTGACGAACAAGCAAAAAAAAAAAAAACCCCCCCGGCCGTCGCCACAGTTTCCTTCCCTTCCACTCCTCGTCTCTTCCATTCCATGCGCGCGTGTCCCCAGCGCCGAGTAGGTAGCTCCTTGGTTTTTATTTCCCTCCTCGCAAGGATGGATGAGTTTAGTTATGGAGTGTGATAGATGTGATGTGATGTGTGGTTTGTAGTGTAGTAGTATACAGAGTATTGGAATACAAACACCTCGACTTCGACCTCGATGCTTTTTGTTGCTGGGATTTAAATCGCAAAACGACGGATTCGATACATTGTAGGTACCAGGATGCCATCCATCGGACTACCTATGATGAGCGGGATGGGAGTGCAAGCAAGCCAGCTACTCCCGGATCTGATACCCGATGGATAGATTGACCGATGGCTCCCCCGTTTCATCCGGTATGGTCGAATCGATCAATGGTACCAAGTAGCGGAAGTCATTCTACGACTCGGGAGCCGCGGCAGTCTCTTCTTCTACTTTTGCCTTTTTGGCAGCGCCTTCTTGTCCGTCTGCGGCGCCCTCGTCTGCCTTCCGCTTGCCGTTGCCGTTGCTCTCGGGTTCGGGCTCGGACTTGGCCTTCTTGCGGACGAGACCGGACACGTCTTTGGCGTTCTTCTTGGCCTCCTCGACGCGCGCCGTCTGCTCCAGTGAGGACTCCCCGATGGCCTGGCCCAGGAGGCCGGCGAGGGGGTTGGCCTGGCCCAGGGCGGCGTTCATGTCGACGGGGGGTTTCCGGAGTTCGGTAAGCTTAATGTGGGTTAGTAAAACGCAAGGACGAGCAAGGAAAGAACAAAAAGGACGGCTCAGAAGACCGGAATCGCGGCGAGTCGACGGGAGAGAAGCGGTAGACTACTCACCCGTTGCTCCATGTCCGCGATGATCTCCTTGACGTCGGCGATCTGCCTGCGCGTCTCGTCGTTGTCCTCGGGCGCGTGCGACGTCGCGAGCTCCACCTCCTTGTTCTGCAGCTTGAGCTTGGTGCTCTCTATGGCGCTCTCCAGCGCCTCGGCCGCCTCGGCGCGCATGGTCTCGTCGACCGTCTTGGGCTCGGCGTCGCCGCTGTCCTCGCTGCTCGTCGTGGTCATGGAGGCGAACTCGAGCGCGAGCGAGAGCTTGAAGTACGCCTCGGCGATGATCTCGGAATCTTCCGTGTACAGCTCCTTCTTGTACTTCAGCGTCGCGCGGCAATCCTTAATGGCCTCGGGAAACCTGTGCTCGGTTGTCTGTCAGTATGCGCGTGTCGCGTGGTGGTCGGGGACGTAACAGACTTTTCGTTTTCGAGGGAAATCTCGGCTAGAAGATCGTGTATGTCTGAGAGCCTCTCCTTGGTATGGCGGACCAGCTTATTCTCCTTTGCGGTATCATCCTCTACAGAATCGTCCTCCACGGCTTCGTCCTTGTTAGGCTCTTCTGCGTTAGTTGCCTCTTCGAGTTGTTTTTCGAACAGGACACGTGAGAGTTCGAGGATCTCGAAGGCAACGGCAAGATCGTCGTCTTCTTCGTCGTCCTCCTCCTGACCCTCGCCATCCGCCTCTTCTTCATCGTCGGATTCTTCAAAGTTCTCGTCGCCGGTGAATTGGAATAGCGGTTTCTTTGCATCAGGCACCTCCTCCTCTTCGACACCGGCCTTCTTGGCTATCGTAGCAAGGCCCTGATCAGTAACCGCCTCGGCCTCTTCATCCCCGGGCGCGGCGCTGGCAGAAGGTTCAGCCTGCGACTTCTTCGCCTTGGGCTTGTCGGCAGGCTTCTTCTTCTTCTCGCCCGGCGCCTTCCCACCGAGCACGTCGCTGTTGCTCTGGCCGACCTTGAAGAGACATCGACCGTAGAGGAATAGGACGTCGGCGTTCTCGGGGGCCATCTCCCCGTTAAGCTCTGCCTGTCGTTCGGTGGCGGTGGAGAATATCTCGGCAGCCTCCTCATACTTCTTGGACTGGTAGAGAGCGGTGGCCTTCGCGACCATGTCGGCGAGCGACACATTGAGAGACTTGGTGCGCTCTTCGGGATCCATGGGAGGCATGGACTGCGGGGTGCCTACGGTACTGGCGATAGCAGATGGGATAGCCGAGGGAGCAGCAGAGAGGGTGGACGTGTCAGCGGGCGTTGAATCAGCCATTGTAGAGAGGATGAGCTTGGGAGTATAAGTAGACTGAGGTGATGGATGGATGGATGGGTGGTTGGTTGCGATGCGCAATGGGATGCTAAGCTATATGCTACCTGTGCAATGCGATCGAATGGGGATGGGATGTGTTGGGATTGAATGGCGCGGAGTCGTCAATGGGAAGTTAATTGGTCTGCTGGTTCGGGTGGTCAGGTGCGTGACGTAGACGGAAATGCAAAGGCACGATGAGATGCGACAGTTGGTTATCCTCGTAGACGGCACAGATGCTGTAACCGTAGTGGCTAATTCGCGGGACCTCCCGATGAACATCAATTGACCGAAGGTCCGCGGGCGATGGCCCAAGCTCCCTCGCTGCAAATGCCACTGTGAAAGCTCGACGCGCCGAACGCCAAGCCAGGAATCGCGTCATCCGTCAACTGCCCACATTTCGTCACTGTGCAGAGGGAAACGGGGCCTTTTTAACGGACCAGTTTTAACTGTTAACCACCACAAAAGTCACATGCCCTGAATATCATGATACCTTTGAAATGTTTATATTTCTTTATATATCAATGCAGCTCAACGTTTCTCGTCTTCTTACCGATAGGTAGTCCCTGCACCCTGTCAGTCAGCAGAGGACGAAGATGGGATGGTAAGGAATGGGAAATAGCCTTTTCCTGGCTGCGGGCTCGCTCGGCCGTTATCCTTCAAGGTTGATTCGGCTTGCTGAGATACGTGTGTGTACTGATTAGACAAAGTTTCATGGGGGAAGAATGTGAAGTTTAAATTGCTTCAAATCGTACATAAGATAAGTGTTGCCGCCGGTTCATTGAAGATAGCCCACATTCCTCGTTCTCGCTATCACTCACTCGGCTTTAAACGTGGTGAACTGCCAATAACCATCTCCTCACATTGCCCACCTCCCTAACCCTCATCAACATCCTGCTTAGCCTATTACCGAGGGGCGTTGCTTTGAAACCTGCAGCTATATTTTTTCGAGCTCCTCTGGCTCCCCATCGCGTCTGCCGTAGCCATCATTACCGAGCGACTATTCGTACGGCGTCGGGAACTCATCGTGCGGATGGGCCGCGGGCTCCAGAACGTACTTCGCCTGCCCCAATGCCTCTGCGCATTCACGACGGATGGTCCGGGCATCGCGAAGGGCGCCTTACGATGTAGCTCTATGGTGACGATAGCTGCTTTTACCGCCGCCGGTATTTTCGCGGGTGGTCGCGCACTCTGCGTCGACGGACTTGGAGCCCTCCGGCGTCCGTTGGTCCTGGGTTTCGGCATCGGCATTCCGCTCTTCTGTGGTGCGATGTTGTGGGCTGTGTTGGCAATCCGGAAGCAGCAGCAAGAACCCAGCAGCGATAGCAGCAGCTACGATTCGTTTCCGGATCTCGAAAAGGCGATTCAACCTTCAGACATGGTAGATGACGATGAAACGGAGATGGACGACATCATCGACTCCATCTGGCTGGCCCCTCCTTGTCTACCTTGACGATGAATGTATGAGCAACAAGAATGTTTACTGGTTCTGCACTTCCTAACTTAGGTATATAAGCGGAGCCGTGGAAGCCGGGGGCCGGGAGGTTGAAGTAGACGACAATGAACTAGACGCCGTCATCCAGCTAAGTTGACAAACCACTCACTTCGCAAAAAAATCAACCTAGACAAAGTTGAGGACTCTTTCAATAGTCCCAGAAGTCGTATGTGTCATTCGGCTATTTAAATAAAATTAATTAATCATATGAACCGTTGCTAGTTCAACATGAAGTCTAATCGGACACCTGGACGCGCAAGTGCTGCATGATAAGCGAGTCGGGGGACAGCACCTTGCCAGTACGAACCGGCAGCGGGTGTCTGCTGTACCCGCGCAATTTCGGCGCAGTAATCTGGGGCCTCTTGACCGGCTGCACAATGCCGCCCGCTGCGCACTTGCCCCCCTTGAAAGCGGCCTGAGCCGCGGCCTTCCAGATCTCCCCGGTGTTCTGGATCATGGGCGCAGTCCAGTACAGGCGGCAGTCGGCGAGTTCGGTTTTGAACTGCGTGGGGATGCCGCTCTCGAGCTCACCCGGAAGCACCGCGTCGCGGACGTTGACCACGGGCAGCTGGTACGGGCTCCGGCCGGTGACGTACGTGTCGTCGAGCCGCCGCAGCTCCTTCTCGAGCGCCGGGTCCTCGGTGTACAAGCGCGCCACCTCGCCGAGCGCGCCCAACTGCCGCAGCGGGTATACCTGGGCGCCCTTGACACCGCCGACGCCCTGGATCGGCCCCTCCCTTGGCCTGCCGCCCATGGCGATGCTCTTGACGCCCGCGCCGTGCTTCATGAACTGCGAGAAGATGGTGCACGTCGAGGCGCAGTACCCGTCGTAGAGCAGCACGATGTTCTCGGGGCCGCCAAATGGTCGGGTGAAGTTCTTGCGGCGCCCGTAACCCGTGATGTCTGTGTCGAACGCCTGGCGCGTCAAAACCGGGTTCGCGGGGTCCCATTCCATGTAGTTGGTGTAGCTGTCGCCGCTCGCCGTCACCGGGCCGAACTTATCGGTATATGACGTGAAGCGGCCGTTCGTGTCATTGAGGTCGTTGCGCCAGTTGTTCACGGTGGTGCAGGGGTTGTCCAGGTCCTGGTAGTCTACCTTGGGCGTGTAATTGGCGCACAGGGGAGAATACGTCTGCGATAGAGCGTTGAAGCTGGATGATGATCGCCATCTGGTGGGCCCGTCCTGGACGATGTCGGGGAAGATCTGCCGGAAGGTGTCGTAGCCCTGGAGGATTATGCCGCCGCCGTTGGCCTGCACATCAATGATAAGCTTCGTCTTGCCCGCCTCGACAGCTTTGGCAAAGAACTCCTGAACACCGCTTTGGAAGGACACGAAGTCGGAAGAGAAGGAGAGCATGACGAGGACTGCGACATCCTCAAAGCCGGGCTCGTCAATAAAGTAGCCGGATACTGTCTGATCATCTGTGATGAGGACGGGCTCCGGGTAGCCGTCGATCTTGCTTGATTCTCCGTCATCCTGGCGGCTGACTAGCGAAACAGGGGGTTGGGGGTAGCGGTGGATGAGATTTGGTGCAGCGGTGCGTCGAATCGACTTTACGTTACGGGCAGCGGCGCGAGATGACCCGGTGTCGTACGCTCCACGACAAAATTCCTTATGCATGGTCTCAGCATCCTTGACATTGTTCCAGTCGTAAGGACCATAGTGGAATCTGGCAATGTTGGGCTTTTCAATTGTGGTTCCGTTTGCGAAAGTCAAGCTGGTGGTATTTCCGGGGTAGAAAAACCTTTCCCCAAGGTTAGCTCTCACCGTGTTCAGGATAAATGATCAGGGACGCTTTCTTGCTTAGTGCTATGACGTACCTCTCACGCCCACCGCCTTCAAAGTAACCGTTGGCTTGAAGCCCAGCCTTATTAGCTTGGCTGAAGAACATGGTGTTATATCCAGCATCGGGATCCTGGGTGTTGGATGACTCGGTCACACGGCCTTCGATAAATGTAGCGGCATCCACTGCATTAATCTTTACAACGTGTGATGACTGTTGATTAGGTGATACCGCGTCTTCAAGCACCTTAATCACGGGCAACGAGCTGCCGTCCTCGCTTACCGACACCAACGTCCAGGGACGAACCCATTCAAAGGGGACAGTCAACAGATCAGGATGGTAGGCCAAATGACCATTGTGCGGCTTCCCCGAGATTGTCTTAAAGAGATCCTCCTGCCACTCCAGTTCGCCACTGTACTTGTCCGCTTCGAGATTGGAACGAATTGTCTCCAGCTCTCCAAAAATGTCAACCGGCGGGTAAGGGTAGTCAGACGGGGGATTCTTCAAAAAGGACTGGTCGGACTGCCACTCAAGAAAGGGCTTCAGCTCGTCCAACAGCCGGATGGCGGGCTCCTTGTGGACGCGGACCGACTTCAGGCACTCGTAAGCCTGGGACGCCGCCATCGTCGGCACCACCCCGGGGAATGCCGAGACTTGCGAAGTGTATGCATCTCTAGCTACCACGCAAGGTTCCGTCGATGTCGGTGTAGGCGCCGCGGTAGTGGTGCCGTTAGTGGGCTTTGGGCTCCCGCATCTTGTCCCGTTGTTTTTCAAGACTGTAGCGGATGCCGGGACGAAACTAAACGATAGGGCTGCTAGGGTCGCCGCATTAAGAGCAAACGACTTCATTGTGAATAAAGAATGGCCCTGAAAGGAGTGACAGAGAGTTGGATGATCGAGTCCATTCCCATTTTCGCGGTCCCCGGGACCTGGGGACTGCTATATAGCTTCATTTCACAGCGTGATCCTAAAAATAGTCATCACTTCATCCGTTGTTGTTGGTACAGTAATGAATTCACGTAGGTACACTAGCTTCTGTGTGGAACTTTTGCATTGAGCCTCATTTGTCCACATACGATAAATGCCGGCTGCTCTCTATACCCGTATGTGACGAAGTGGAGTCTATACGGGTACGGATCAGCCCTACGCCTGTTCGGATATTAATCTCTAGTCTCCCAGTTCTTTCTGGGGTTGTTGATGAGGTCCCCGGTCCCAACGTCGAAGGAACGACCGTTGTTTTTTTTTGAAGCAAATTACCCCCCTCTCTCAATTAAATTATTGGGTCTGGGCGGCGTCTGGGCGGCTCCTGAGCTATGCCAGGTGAAGCAGGTGGATGGGCCATCCCTTGCTCGCCCGCAAAATATACGATCAAAGTGGATTGATAGGGCGACCTACCGGTAGTTCCCTTAAAATACCGCCCTGCGTTGATAACCGTACCTGTACGATGGTGCCAGGACACAACCTTGAAAGGAGCAGTGCAGCTCACCGATAGAAATACCCAATGATATAAAAGCACGAAGACACGGCCACTTCGCTGCGGCCTAACATCGAGGCTGTATGGAATTGGGCTGCGACAATAGCACCAGGCCTCCACCGCGGGCTTGTTTCGCAAGGCTTTGCAGCAAACGCTTTCTTTGCTCATGGTTGATTTCGCATGGGATTCATGTTCTGCGACAGTGTTCTCAAGGTCAGGCGATCTACTCAAATGGTCCTATTGTCAACGAGCGGGAAACATTGCCGCCCAAGTATTCTTGATGCTAGCTAGTATGTTCATTAATTCAAGAACCTAGGAGAACCTTTCCACAATATAAGGTGGCCAGCGTCACTATGGCCGATATTGTTGGCACCGTAGGCTCTATTGTCGGCATTGTCGATGTCGGGCTAAAGCTGGCCATGACGCTGCATACATATGTTGAGGCTGTGGCCGAGGCCAAGGAGCAGCTCGGCGAGGTCGCTAGTGATGTTGACGCCACCGCCGGAGCCCTAAAGCAGCTGCACACTATCCTCGAATCCGACAAGGCTGCGGTCGAGGCCAGTAAGAACAGCAGCAGCAGCAGCAGCACCAAAGGCAACTACCCGACCCCCGCCAGCACGCGTGTAGTACTCAAGGAGGCCGAACACCAAAATATTGAAACACTCGCCGTGCGGTGTGAGGAGGTCTACGTTGCCATCACCGTACTCGTAAACAAGGCCGCCGGCCTGCAAGCCGGCGACGGCGTCCCGGGCCACAATGCCCTAGCCATCGCTGGTTTGAGCCTGCGGCGACGTCTGAAGTGGCCGTGGCTTCGTCCCCGCATCGCGAGGTGCCAGGAAACACTGCAGGGACTTAAAATCACCCTCATGTTGCACCTGTCGATAGCCAACTTGGCCCAGCTTCAAATTGCGTAAGAGTTTTCCATTGTTGAAATGACGCCAGCATAGTTTTTTTTATTTCACCATCTATGACGCCAAACCCAGTTGCAATCGTCGCTAACCTCCACCGCAGCCACCAGTCCAGAGTGCCAGATACTTTAGAGGATGAACGTAATCTCCGAGACATAGCCGAGCTGCTGAAGAACAAGCAGGTGGAATACAACAAGAAGGCGGATTTCACTGCGGTAGCGGGCGCTCCGGCACCGAATATCGCGAGCAACGACTCGATACCGCGGCAAGCTCGACAGGTGTCGCTGGAAGCCTCGCAACATTTTAGACATCTGTTTATGTATGTTCTAAATCCATATACACTTGCATTTCCTAGTCTCTATTATGCTTACCAATCATAGGCACAAAGACAGACAATCTAGACCGACCATAGCACCCGTCGAAGGCCACAGGCTGAGCTCTGTCTTAATCCCAACACAGCTGGACAACTTGCCTCCCCTGGCAGCGAAGGCGATTCATTTCGAGACAAGTGCCTGGGCAGCCGATTTTGCTGCGGGAGACACACAAGACCCAACACCTGTGAATAATGCGGAATATGCCGCGGGTGTACAGGACAGCCCTGCGACCACGGAAGCTGTCGCCGAAGTTGACAGCAGAATTACTTCATCAAGGGTCCCTGCCAAAAGTGACCAAGAACCTCGTGCCAGATCGGACATCGAAGACAACCTCGGGCCTGATACAACTACCAACGCAGTAGACGACAACGATGGCGATGTCGGAATGTATGCACAAATTGACATGATGGAAGATGTGCGAAACAGCGATGAGATTCTTGAGGCATATATCATCGACCCAGACACTACCGCGTCGCGACGACTTGAGTTCAGCATCGAGCAGCTCTATCATTCCTTAAAGAGAACACAGAAACTGGTACCCCAATCTTTGGTGGAGAGGTTCATGGCCATAAGTCCAGAGCGCAGGCGACATATCCAAAAGTGTTTGGCCAGAGCCAATTTTGACCTAAGCCCTTACCACGGTATATGCTTAGATATTTTCGTGCAGCCACCATCGGCACACGGCGCCGCAGACGATGGAATTGTGGTTTTCCTGAAACGCCGCAAGACTGGATTCAATCTTGTCCGCCTATCAGATTCATCAACGATGCGAAAGTTCGATGTGCCTTTCGAGAATTGTCGCACCTGGGAAGTAAGCCGAGCATTCCTACTTTATGCACTATGCAAACCATTCTAGTCATGGCAAAAGTTGACTCGGACCAATATTACAAACAGAGCATGAGGAATATTATCTCCAAGACGGTCGCTCAGCCCGACCACTCTGCCGCCGAAGCGCTGCGTGCGGGCCGCTACGACTTGTACGTTGCGACTCACAACGACACATCGCACATTCTGCTCCCAGAGTCGTGGACAGCGACAGTTCGTCCAGGCATGGGGATCGCAATTGTGCCGTGGCACCAGGAGACGCCAAAGATTACTGAAGACCTCATGCCCAGGAGGTTTAATACCTTGATGGGGCGTATGCTGAATCCTTTGCGGGGGCGGATGCGGATGTGGAAGGAAAGCTACGGCAACGAGGCTAGAACGCCTGGGCCACGGTTTGGCTTCCGGCGTCGGCAGAGATGCAGCAACAGTAGCGTGAGCAGTAGTGACGAAAGCAGTGGTGACTACGGGCACGATGCCGAGGTGGACATGGCTAGAACGCCTAGGCCATGGTTTAGCTTCCGGCGTTGCCAGAGATACAGCGACAGCAGCTCGAGCAGTAGTGACGAAAGCAGTGGTGCCGAGGTGGACGACGAAAGGCGCGGGGCTGGCGCATATCACTTCAGAGGGGAGCCTTCCATGGCCCAGATCAGTCTCGACGATCACGATGCCGAGGCGGCCAAAGAAGTGGAAGCCTTGCTTGGCACACATGGCTTCGAAGGGGAGCTTTCCACGGCCCAGCTCAGTCTCGATGAGCTACTGAGCAAGTGGACTAACGCGCCTAAAACCGCTAACATTACGCAGTTTCTAAATTAACACGATATCGCCCCATGAGGTTGAACGCCATAGAAGGAAATGGCAATGTGGGATTTATGGTTTACAGCGGCCCACCAGAATCCCGATGGTAGAATACATAAAGAGCGTCCACAGTGACCAAATTCCTAAAGGCCAAGAAGAAATAATGACAAGCCGATTTGGCCGACCAATGTAACATACCAACGCGGCTGAATGCAATTTATGTATCTCTCCCGATATTCTCCGTCGTGTGTTTTCGGAGGAAGAGATACGCCATCTATCCCCGGAAAAGTTCGGCAGGCATTTCAGTCGGCACCCGGAACAACTAGCTATGTTTGTTCTTCTAATGCCAGATTTGATTGACAGGGATGAAGTATTTGATGCTGAAGTACTACGAGGTGGAGCAAGTGATAATGATGATGGAGAAAGCGAACGTGGTGTTGAAATTGTGTCAGAATTGCTTTTGGAAAGCTTCTTCTGGACGCCGGGCATAAGTCAATTTAGGCAAACCATCTAATACATACGACCATAGGATCTGGAAAACGCGGGGTCCCGTCCGCTCCCCCATAGCTAAGCCAGATACCGCCAGATTAGTAGTTGGGTCGGTGACGACCAGCGAATCCCTGGTGTTGTATGTTTTTGTAATTTTTGCTATTTATTATTTTTGGCACTACATAGTACGTTCGTACATACGTGCATTTCGGCCCACGATGTTGCATCAAGTTTATCGCTCCCGACCCTATATGATCATTATCACCTGCACCCCTGGAGCCCGCGACAGCAGTGCCAAAAGATCGCACTGAAAGAGTATGCGGAATTGGATAGACCCCTTTGATGGTGGTTTCGCAGGTAGGAAGTCTGCAGATTGTTGCAATGCTACTTGACGCTGGGACGAATCCGGAGACAGCTGGCATCGAGTAGAGCAACTATGTTTTAGAAGGCTTCCTTATAAGAAGATAAACTACATTTTCTACTCGCTGTCCTATGCATACCATGCATACAGTCTAGTAGGTGACTTGACTACTGTTGTCTGTGAACTTTGGACCAATAAAACCGACAGCTATTGTACGACCCCTAGTGGGCATTCCCTATACATACATGTAGGGATGCTACGCCGCCTTTCGGACCTGGAGACTCGAGTAGTCTCGACAGTAAACCTACGTGCGGGGTAGACCGTCCTGATTATTGATAGGTATTGTCACAAAAGAGACCTTCATGCACCAACAAATGTTTATTGCCTCCCTCAAATACTGGGACCCCGACAGATATAAAAGGGAAATCACTCTGCGTATTGCGTTGAACCTAAATCCAGAGCTTTCATCTGTCACATTACAGAAAATAAAACCCTCGACATCTCTGTATCTTATAGGTACTTCTCAACTTTGGGTGCAGCGCCAATTATGGTGACCATGAGAGTGCACCCACCATCTTGGGAGGTTAAAGCGGCCGCTAAAAGGGCGGATACCTTGAACAAGATTCCTGCGGAATGGAGACTGAGCTCTAGAGATCTTGCTAAAGCCGAAAAGCAAAGAGATCTCACCGATTCCTTCATTCAGCAATTCCTTGGCGCCGATGAGATATCAATCATCTCTAAGGACAGTGTCCAACTCGTCGAGGAAATAAAAGAAGGCAGATTGACTGCTGTTCAAGTCACAAGTGCCTTCTGCAAGACTGCTGCTCTTGCCCATCAGATAGTAAGTTGAATCACTTGTCGCAATTGCATATACTTCCTGTTTACGGCACTGAGTGAGTTTGCTAAACTTCTATGCTTGTGGTAGAATAACTGTCTACACGAAATATTTTTCGACCAGGCTCTTGAGCGGGCAGCATGGCTCGACGCCCAATTTTCGGACAAGAAGTCAACCGTTGGACCTTTGCATGGGCTGCCAATTAGCTTCAAAGATCAGTTTCACGTCAAAGGCGTAGACACTACCATGGGCTACATTGGGTGGATAGGCAGCAACCTTGGGATTTCAGATCCGAAGCAAGCCCATCTCGTCGAAAGTCAAATTATCACCGAGCTTTTATCCCTTGGAGCAGTCTTGTACTGTAAAACAAGTGTGCCTCAAACGCTCCTATTTGGCGAGACTAAGAACAATCTGATCGGCGAGACACTGAACCCAAGCAATCGAAACTTGTCATGCGGTGGCTCTTCAGGTGGCGAAGGCGCTTTGCAGGCGCTCCGAGGCAGCACTCTCGGCCTCGGCACAGACATCGGCGGTTCCGTGCGTATTCCGGCAGCGTTCAATGGCATATTTTCATTGAAGCCTACCCCAGAAAGGCTTTCTTATCGCTGCGTTGCAAATAACAACCCTGGAGAGACTACGTATCGCTCTTCAGTTGGTATCATGAGTACCTCGCTAGGGGGTCTAGAATTGTTGTTACGAGCAGATCTCTCTACCAAACCGTGGCTCAGAGACCCCGCAGTAGTCCCTATACCGTTCCGCGATGAGGTAATGCGCGAGTATATGTCACGAGCCAACCCTGACGGAACTGTCAATGATGCTGCATTACCACTGAAGCTTGGGGTTTTGTGGACAGACGGCGCAGTGCAGCCTCACCCGCCTATTACCCGAGGTCTTCGTATCGTGGTGGAAGCAATGCGAAACGCTGGGCATAAAGTCCGTTATGATTTCTCTGTCCAATCCCGGGAAAACATGCGTGATCTGTCAGAGGTAGCTAACCGCTTTAAAAGGTTGTGGACTGGAACCCCCCGACTCAGGGCGTGGGATGGAACATTCATGTAAGCAATCCTGGATATAATCATATGGCAGAAAAGGCTTGTGGTTCCTTTCATTTAGGCTAACCTAGGATTGATAGTGGGCTTTCTTGAGGGCCGATGGGGCGCACGATATCCGTAAGTAATTCGCAAAGCTCCGAGAGGCATGATTCTCTGCTCTATATCTGTTTTAGAGGGAGAGCCTCTTGCTTCAATCCTTTCCTTGTTCTCAAAGTTTTCGAATTCCCTGGGTCTCACTGACATTACGTTTGAAATATAAGTACTGACTCAGAGTGCTGCAGATGACCAACTAGATCTTTCAGGGGAACCACTGATTCCGGACTTGGAAGAAAACTTCAAGCTGAGAGACCCGATCAACTTACTTGAGTACCAAGACTTGACACTGCAAGGCCTCCAATACGAAGCAGAGTACTCCGATTATTGGAACTCTACAGTAGAACCGGATGGCAAGTTTGACCCTAGTACTTGCACGCTGGATTCGCAGGGGCGCACTTGCTGATTTCCCATACAGGGCAGATTGTTGATGCGGTGATCATGCCTGTGGCGCCGCACGCTGCTGTTATCCCTGGGAAGTACTACCATACTGGTAAGCCAGTTGCATCTACTTTCTCTAAGTTTAGGGCGTGCTGATCGAGTTTCAAGCATACACCGAATTCCTCAATTTGTTGAACTACAGCGCTGTCGTTATTCCTGTCACGACGGCTGATAAACATCTTGACACCATCGACAATTCCTACCAGCCTTCTAGTGACCTGGATCGACAGAATTGGGAAGCCTGTAGGCTCAGTCTTATCCCGTACATCTTCTTTGGCTCATGCTGACTGATCAGATGACCCCGAAATCTACGATGGTGGACCGGTTGGTCTACAAATCGTGGCACGTAAATTGGAAGAGGAGAAGATTCTATCAATCGCAAGGATCGTTGTGTCAGCCATGGAAACTGCGATAGCCAACAATGCTTCAATTCGGGGTGACAGCATCATGGCAGAAAGGTGAGTACCGCAACAAACCGTATTTCCAAAGATGTGGTATTTGGGTCTTTGATGGATATCACCGGTTGCACCACGTAAACCACATTTTGGGTGGATGCTGAATTGGATATAACACCCCTACCCGCGCACACCGAAATTGACCTACATGAACACTTCTACATGCGCGTGAAGGAGTTCAACGTAATGGGAGTGCCTTGCTCGTATTAAATAAAATCTAATTTAATTATTTGCAAGTAAAGAGGGTGTAGCCAAGCATGTTAGGTATATAGTAAGTTGATAGATAATTAATAGTCAGCCAGCTTTTCTCCTTCCTATACCTTTCGTGGCTAAGTAAGTAGCCTACGCCTTTAGCTCGGTTTCTTACAACGCCTACCTACGTCACATCAATGCTAAATGTGACAAATGCCTTAAGTAATCTTGATCATCTAGATGATCTGCGCCATGTACTCCCCAGTGACTAACTTGTAATCAGTGGCCAGGCGAGCAAGATAGTATGACAGAGAATAAGAAATCATATTAGCAATTCGACCCTAATCACTTATATTGCGTACCGGGTATAAGGCTGCAACGTCACATCACTCACCACCGTGATTATGTTCCCAGGTCTAAACGGTTGATCCCTAAAGCTATGGTTGCTACAGGGATCGTCGTGAGGTTAACAGGTATAGTTCTGGCTTAATAAATGCCCTGGTGACGTAAAAGTTTAGGAAATAATCATCGACGTAATAGTTCAACTCTTCGCAGGATTTAGTAGGCCTACGGCGTAAACTTTTACTTAACGCACAGTTTATTGCTTAAGCATATACTGTACCTAAAGCCGTTTATATATCATTGTTGAGCGTGCTAGTATAGGGCTTAGTAATGCGTGCTTTTTTTCTTCTTGTAGTACAAATCCATGAACTTCACCGGGTGATATTTGTGCCACACATGCGACCTAGTGTGTCCAGCGGTGGAGATTATATGATCGATTTCACAGGTGGAAGATGCCAAATACCATAGCCAACTGGCTTTGCGAAGGTCTGTTAAAGATGGTCTCTCCCGAGTTCTATGTACATATGAATAGAAGAGTCTGCAAAATCACTCAAGTGTATGATCTACAGAACAAGGTTATCTCCTCCCTATACCTAAAGGAGACAGACACGTACCTGTCTTTCTAGATAGTATACCATAAAAGGTCAGTAGACTCCTTCTTACCGAGGGTTCAATAGTGTATAGATAGGCAAGTTGGATCTAGCCCTCTTGGTCAGAAGAGGAAGATTCGGACCCTTTCGAGGACGAGCAAACAACATTGTTAACCAAGTAAATAAGTTCTAGAGATAAGAGCACAGTAATGATATCCAATATCCGAAGAGGTGATGGGAGCCCATCCCAGTCGGTACACTGTAGCGAGCACCAATGTTGCCCACATGGCACTTGTACAACAAAGAGACTTCTATTTATATAGACAAAGGAAGTGGGCAAGTTAGATCGGTAACTTTAGAAACATGATTGACTTTAAGGCTTGGGCACGTTGGGCTTGTGGACGGCTTGGGAGCAGACCGCTATTAGCCGGGCATCTATTTAAATGTTAGGCCGAGAAGAAGGTCGGGTTTTCATAAGTACCTAGGTATTGTTGTAATTTGGCTGTCATTGTTTGTATATCGTATCATATAATCGCGTGGTAAGTCCACACGAACGGTGTTGGTAAGTGGTTGTGACGCTCATCAGCGGCACGGCACAGGCTTACGCACTTCTGACCGCTGAGTGAAATGTGGCTGGCCTGAGAGCGCCCGTGGACAGTGGACACAGGGCAGTGCTGGAAAGATCAGCGGGTTGGTCCGGGTGCGTTTTCTCGTGTTCAGCGTCTAGCGCTTGCTTAGGTCGCCAAGAAGTTCCACAAAGATCACGATGGAAACAGACCACCAACAGGCGAGTCTCTTCAACAAGATATAAAAAGGTCTCTCAAGCACCCTCGAGAAAACAATATCGAACACCATCAGTATCACACAGAGGCACAGCATTCACCACACCAGCAACCTTCGACTACATCTGACTTTCTACTCTCCCCACTATCCAACCAATCACCAATATCAAAATGCGCGCCACATCTTTCGCCGTCCTGTCTGCTGCCGCCCTGGCTAGCGCATCTCCATGCTACCCAACCGCACAAACCGCCACCGTCGTCATTGAGACGTCGCACGGTGCTGCATACAACGACCGCACCAACAAGACCGTCAGCGTACCAATTGGACCTGTTTACACCAATGAGCACGACTTGGCCGCGGTGTCGACTCTGTACCTTCTCGGCCCCGACACCGTCACTTGCAGCCCCTTCCAAGCCACCACTGGCACCGGCACCGGCGGTCTGCCTTTCACGGTCGGCCACCCTTCGCTGCTGTCGACCAACACTGTCGTTGTCGGCAGCATCGTATGCACGAAATCAGCTTAAGAATCGCTCATACAGCTGCGCAAGGCCCAAGGCCTCGTCCTGAGCATCGGAAGTTATGGAGAGGTTCTAGGCCGCGGTTAGAGCGGTATCACTTCGGTTTCTTAGGTCATCACTCATTCTGGCATTTGCGAAACGGCGCGATACCTCAAGGCGACTGATGCAACTTGGTTTTCTGTCTTCGGATCATTGGACGGAATCGGGAAAATTAGCCGTATAATTGTATATAATATCTAGATACGCACACATTCCTTAATGCTTAAACTTAAATATCGAGTTCATCACAGTCTTGTGCGCGGGTCAACTACAGCAGCCTGTGACCGTAAGTAAAGCGATACATACCATCGCCAATTTTATCTCACACTCTGCTATTAGTGGGAAAGGGCATGGAATTGTTACTGTAGGTTTATTTCGTCACGTGTCGCTTTCAATGTTGCCCAATAACATCATTTCTCGATTTTCAGCTTAGAAGTCGTCGGTAAGTGATTATGATGGTATCCCACTATCGTGGGTATGACGTAGTAGGATCAATCGGTATTGAACCCCTGGCAGAACCCTTGGTTAGGTATAACGGGGCGGCGCGACAGCCCCATTGTGTAAAATGGAGTCGAGATATTCGTATTGCGATAATCTTCGAGGTTAGGGTGTCAAGGGGGCTATGAAGGACTTAACCTCTATTCGGCTAGATGGGAGATCTAGGTACCTACTGCGTATATGTCTGAATAACCCCGCCTTCGCCCTCGTATTACTGTCTTGGTGTACTATATGAGATCGGTTGATACGAGCTGAGCCGAAAGCTGAAGCCTCGTCCAGACTCTTGCGCTCGTACGACTATATGCATCTTATGCGGGTCCAGACCTCGGGCACGGTGTGGCATGTCCACTGGGTCTACCTTCCGGCCCGAACCGCGTCGAGACCTAGCCGCCGGTGCTCCGTTTTGCTATTGGCGCCTCGACTCCACCGGGGCTCGGCACCAGATGAAGCGACACGCAACTTAATTCCGATGGGTTCCTGTAAAGCTGCGAGAGTGATGGCTATTTGCTTCTGTCTCCGTCTTTAATTTGGCGACCGAGGGATGTTTGGCGCTTGCTTCGAGGCTCGTCACCCTCACGGCGCAACTCCTCCATAATTAGTAGCGTACACTACGTGTAGAAGCACAGAGAAAGATAACAAGATTCAACAAGTGTTAAGCCCCTTAACTACCCACATTGTGTTGATATATAGAAAATAGAAGTCCGCTAAACATAAGATATCTCCAGTTGAGTTTATCTCACTAATGCTGGTTATAGATATCTCCTTGTAAATCTTTGTAAAGAACTGAAGAGGTATAGAAATATTAAATTACCTAACAATGGTACAACAAGATGACACTCAGTATCTCCTCGTTCTACGTTGCGTAGAACCCGTAACACAAATAGTGAGTCCATATATGATCTGCAATGGGATTCATCCATCGTCTACAATTTCCCATAACGGGACGTGATGTCATTCCTCGAGTCGACCGGCCACGTCTCTTCCTTTGGCCCCTTTAAACATCGGGGAATGACGTCCGTATATATTTCTCCCGTCGAATACGGAAGGTATCTGTACGCGATTAATTGTAAATGGATCGTGAAACTCGTTGGGACTTCGACGTCCTTCATTGGTAAGTCCGATAAAGGCCTCCACAGCCCGATCCCTAAGAGCACTATACCAAGGCTGTACATGTCGTGCACTGCTTTGCATTTCGTGCCAGGCTGTTTAAATGATTCCTGGGTAGTTCTCAGTAGATTTTGTTTACGTAGGTTAGGTGGCTTATACCAGTACTTTACCGCTTCTTCGGGAGCGAAGCTAATATGGCCGCCAAATTGAAGTCTCTCCCTATAGAGTAGAGAAACTTGCTCATCGCCGACTGGGCGGGCATATTGGAATCCATCAACGGCCAAGAAGCTCGTGTTGCTCTCTATACGAAGTAGTTGGTGGAGTTGGCGAGCTGAATTTCGTCCTCTCTGTTGATCGAAATAGATCATAGGTGGAGTTAAAACCTTCGTTTATCCACCTCACTTTATGGAGCTAGATAAAGACCCAGCGAAGCTAGCGTGCGAGGAAAAACCGTTGTTCTAACGTAGAATGGGGCCGGCAGTTAGTTCGGTATTTGAACAACTGACGAAGGGATATGATATATGACGAAATTGACTTGTTGAATACGACTCCGAATCTTTCACCATCACGATCCCTAACATACCCGAGGACCTCAGGGTGGCAAACTTATGCAGCTTTCGACCGCTTAAAAGTGCCCACAATGAGTTGATACGATCCGAAACAACCGCAGCCTGCTCATACGATAATACGGAGCAATTGTCACACGGACCCAAGGGACTGGAACCAGGCCTGACCTAGGTCAGGGCTGGCGAACTGCATATTTGTATGTATATTCGTGATCATGTAAATAGTCATATGATCGGGTGGAATAGCCTATGGATTATCTAGGGCTTCCTGTTTTTCTTGTTACCTCTTGTATGTTATGATCTGTCCGAGACAGCAATACGAGAGGCCGCGAGGGCAAGTGGAAGCGAAGGAAGCCAGGCGGCTGGCCCAGATGAAGCTATTCATATAGCCTAAGGGTCGCCCACCTGGCTGAACAGGAGGACTAGAGATCCAGAGCCCCCTTGAGCCCATAGATGATTATTAGTTGAATCAGAACACATCTCAAGTCCTTGATACAAGCCCTTGTGACAGCAATCAAGCCACTCGACATACGCATCGACCGAGGTAGGATTTCGATCGCGGCTTTACAATAGAAGATCTCCGAGTATCAGGGACACTACCTGCTTGTCCTTGTTAAAAAGACTCGTCCATGGAAGGTCGTACGATTTGTTGTCTTGATTGAATCAATCTGATTTTAAGCAAAGGCCTTGGATCGTCAAGGCGGCCGATGATGAAATGTCATCTCCAGACTATTTGTTGGTCTCCAATTGCTGGAACATAGAAATTTCAGTGTTGGATGTCCCAAGCCCCTGCACGGATAACTGAGACTGCTTGTCAACAGCAATTCAGGGTTATATAAATGTGTCGAGCTCCAAGATTGAAGACTTTGCCATTCGTTTTCACCACCATCTTCTGCATTTTTTCAGTCTGCTTTAAGTACAATACATGCTTGAACCTATGAGGGTTGCAATGTGCAGACGATTGCTTCCAAGTCCGTGGAGCTATGGTTGCTATTGTCGCTGCCTCTCCGCAATTCATCGAGATTCATTAGGTATCTGGCTGTTCACAGCTATTGGACAACGCCTTCCTAGCTCCTTCAGTGCAAAGTTTAAGTTGCTTCTGGTAGTGAGAGAGTAGAATCCCGTCGTGGTTCATCCGATGCCCGCTTTGCAAGCATTTGCGAACATTCATCTTTCGCCTTCGTAGGCAACTTGGGCGATCAAATTAGTCATATATAATGGAAAGCGTCTTGTTTCACGGGATTTGCGAACAGTCAGAGACGTTCTCTTTAAGTGTCTTATGTAACCTGACAGGTACCAGCCACGCAAGAGGCTGTGTCAAGGTCCTGGCTGTGCGATGAGGTGCGGGGTCAAGTCGGGCAGCCTCAAAGCTTCTGTTAACAACAACAAGTAATAAATTCACCAGCAAATCAAGCTGTAAGTGACCCATCTAAATAAGAGAAATAGAGACTGATACAAATAAGAGAAATAGAGCCGAAGAGTGTATCCTACCATCTTACCAAGTGTTGTCACTTCCCGCAAGCGATACAGTAACGGCGTGAAGCTCCCAACATGTCGTTCTCAATCCAGCTTCAAGTCATCGATAACATGCGGGAATGGTTCAGGGGGCTTGGTCAAACCATTCAGGACTGGCTTTCCCAGCCTCGTAAGTCCCGCCTAACTTTGGCGCACGGCCGCGACTAATAGCATATGACTAGACATACTCGCAATCGTGATAGCATGGGCAGTGACTTTTACAGTCGTATGCTCCTTGATTATGTACCTGGGTTTTGGGCCTGTTGGGGTTGGCGCTGGTATTCGCTCCTTACCTAATTAATCTTACGGAACTTTATTACTGATTTCTGCAAGGGACTCTCGCTGCCGTCTTCCAATCCGCAATGTATGGTGGCTTCACTCCCGCTGGTGGCATCTTCGCTACTCTGACGAGCATGGCTATGTTGGGTATACTTATGCCCGCGGCTGCCATTTCGGCTGCATTGCTAGCCACTATGGTAGCCCGCATGGTCTGGGCCTGTGGGGTCGGACGTTGATTCAGATGAATGGGAGTCACAGCCATCTCGACGAAGCACTGCACCCGATTGATCTTGTCCTGAATTCGCACGTTTGGCTTTTAGCCTCTGTTAGGTCTCTTCAAATTGCATACAAGTATTGAAGAATTGATATCGAAGCCTCTAGAATTAGTTGTTCTGGAAATAAAAAATAGAGGCTTTAATCTGCGATCCATATAAAAACGAGTTAGTTAAATAACTTGCTTAACAGAATTTGAACAGAATTTTTGATTGGATTAAGTTTTATAGCTATTGCTTAATATTAAGATAATAATAAAAAAAGGGTAATTTTAATAAATTACGCTACAAGTTTATATACATATTTATTTTCTGCATGAAAACTTTCAAGGATATAATAAACCCTATAATCTTTAGTAGCTATGCCTTCGACGTTGTTATAGAAGTAGCCTTAATAGCGAGTTGGCCCGAGTGACTAATATCTAAACCTGGGCCGTAGCCAAGGAGGTTAGCCGAACTATACGCTTCCTAGGCTAAGCTAGATCACATCGATATATAAGGAATCTCTTAATTAATACAGAACGTAATATATTGACTAAACGTCCACGTAATAGCCAAAACTATCTAGGAGGCAGGTAGGTAACAAAGCCTGACAAAGCCCGTTGAAAAATTCTAGTTCATGTACGCCCTCCTCACATAGATTTTATTAGCCGGGGCCATATCTAAAGTCACCCGCACTATTTCAATGGTCGAAGTTATATTAGAAAAGCGGCAAGGATAAGTAAAGCGTAACGATTTAGCTCATCTCACCGAGCTTATAACCTTTAAATGTATGATTAAATATAAACATAAAACCCTAGATTAGAATCCTTGACATAAACTGAAAAATATTTTTTTTATAACTATAGAAACAAACTTGGTTTAAATATACAATGAGCGGCAATAAATGTTACGATACATTTACTGGGAAAAACAGCATGTATAGATATAGCTGGTGGCTAGCTTACAAAAGTGTTTAAAGACCCTTCTCGCAACAACAAAAATCTATGTATATCCCCATACTTGAGATCCTAACAATAAGTGTTGTAAGCGACTTTCTGCCTAGACTTCTAGCAAAAAGTGGCAGTCTTTAGAAGGCGGGTGAATAGTTCTTGCTCTGACAATACTGTCGAGATATTTCCCTTTGTCTTGCTCTGTGCTACTAGTATGCTTGAAATAATAGCCCTCTGGCGCAAGTGCCGCGATCTAATCACCTAGGCAAATGGTTAAACTGTCTCCCGACATATACCCCCTATACCACGAATCGTCCTAAGTAGTGGACAACAAGCGCACAAACCATGCGGTACGATATTTGCGTACTAACCTATACACCCCTATAACACGCGCCGGCGGTCTCCTTAGCGTTTAACACTCACTCCTTAGCACTTTATAAGAGTGCTTATACCTTGCGCTCTCGCTTGCCCCCAAGACAAACCACGTTGTGTCCCGGGCGCCCTGAACGCATAAAACATAGTAGTCCTAAAAGGAGTAAACATAGAGGTAAGACCTAACCCCGCCCAAGAAGTTAGAATTTAGTTTCTGCAGCTTATATATATAAATATATATATAGAAAAGCTTACTACATCCCAATGCTTTTTAGGAGGCTTACGATCTTTAGATAAACCCTTATAACGTCAAACACTATTAATTAATCCCGCGATCCAACGGGTTATTTGCGAGAATGCTGATTACTATGAAAGCTCTTGGGCCAGTCTTTCCCTGAGCGTCTAATGACTGCAATCTGACAACCTTGATGGCGATATTTAGATCAATTACATTGAAGGATGTTTGCTGAAGTCTCACTAAAGACGTCAGTCGCAGGTCGCTCTAGTGGAGTTTACCAGCGAAGTTCGGTGGAGTTATATGTAGGTAACCAATGGGAATAACATCGGTAAAACTTGGGCGGAAACTGCAAGTCTATGTTTCTGCACGGGAAGGTCACTTGCGTGGCGCAGCGGCCTGCCTGCAGTCCTCGCGCCGAAATCCTACTTCCGACGTAGGTAGCAAAGAGTCCACGACCCAAAGCACCTCCATAGACCTTCTTCTGTACTCAGTAAATCTGGCAAACAAGCTTATATTCAATTCGACGTTTCCTCTTTTTGGATATGATCGGTTGCCCATAACCATCTTTTCAATGTGTTACCAGGTAGTAGAAGTATATCGCGCTTGTAGATGCTTATACTACCAGCATGCCGTGGACAGATGTGCTAGCTATGGGCGCCTAGGCCACGAGATTTCGAAGAGGACGATACCAGTAGGCTATGCATGCTCTACACACACTCAAGACAAGAGATTCGGGATCCCTGGGGCCCAGAATAGGGCTGCGTTGGTGCCAGAACAGATAGAAAAGGGTATTCCCCTTATGCCAAAGGACAACAATTTGGAAAACATACAACATAGCTTCCATTCGCCAGCTGCCTCCACAAATCCTAAAAAAACCTTTCAGCCAACTCAGGGGACGCGTTCTTGGGTCGATGAGCTGAATATCAACTATGCCGAGAAATTGAAGGCTAAGTTGAGGCTTGCTGAGGACTCCGATTCCGGTGATTCTATCGATAGTAGAAGCATCATATCCCAAGCGTCGACTGCGACTACAGTGGATGAGAATGCGCTCGAGGCTTTATTTAGCGGCCTCTTGAATCGACATGGTCTTTATAATCTCTGGCCACAGATCATAGAAGGGCAGTCGTCTCGAAGTGATGCAAGGCAGACCATCGAAAGGTTTCTACGGCGTTTTGCGGAGGATCTCGAATGCTTAGCTACAAAAACAAATGATGCTGAAACCGAAGAGTCACATCGCATCGTTCTCTCGTCTAGCAGGTTTATTAGGAGACATCGAGCCGAGATCGCTTTGAGGATATGCCAGGCGCATGAAACCCAGCACAGGTCGCCAGATGCAGACGCTGATGCAGAAAATACCGAAATATTTGCAACGGAGGAAGCGCCCGATACTGACGGTGACCCGTTCGCGTTCTCTATCGCAGAGAAGTTTATCTTTGGGACGGAGCCGATCTTATATCTAGAGACGAACATTTGTGCTTTTATCCAAAAACGACAGCAGAGGCAGTTTTCACGATTTGGGTCTAATTTACGCTCATTTACATCTTTAGCGGTACAACTTTTTCGTCAAAGGCCCATACCCGCTGGGAACAGACGGGTGAGCTGGACATGCGTAAGGACTCTTATTTCCCTTTCTTTTTTTGGACAAGCCTAATACAAGAGTGGACAATCAGAACTGCGGCTGTCGAGTCATCGATGATTATGAAAGCAAATATGAAGGAGCGATCGAAGCTTTTGAGTATCGCCTCAGAGAATACAATCAGGCATCCCAGTCTGTCCAACAAGATAACGACACGAGTCGAAGTAACGTAATGGCACAACACGCGTTGAAAGGAGCTATTCCTACTACACTACAGTGGTTTCATAAAGCTTTAACGAAAGCAAAGTCACCCGGACTTCCAAGTCATCAACAGAATCACAACGGTCCTCCAATACAGCTAGGGAGCTGCGTAAGATCTGCGGGAACTGCTCAAGCTTACCACAATTTCGTGCTTTTGTGTGTCCCATACCTTCGCTGGGGGCTCCGACTTCACAACAGCGAGGTATGCAGAATCAACTCCGATCAGCAATTTTTTGAACTTCTTCGGCAGTGTTACTTCGGCCAACGACGCGGAACTATTCGAGAAGCGCTTCGGATATTCACAAAAGTACGAGCACTTCAATTCGTCCAAGTGAGTAACAAGAACCAACGAAGATAACCCCAAGATCTCAGTATCCTAACCATATAACACCCGTTATCAGTTCGAAGTCTTCCGCAACAAACTGGTAGACGTGCGCGTCTGCCCGTCGATGCCGACGGCAAGTAACGACTACACATATGACCCAATGCCGCCGGACGCCATACCGCCTATTGGGCCAAACCTACTAATGCACCTCTTTGAGAACCCAGACCATGCAGACATCACCTTATTCTTGTACCACCGATTCCCAAAGAAGCTAAAAGCACAGCTTGAAGCCTGTCCTACGAAGGGAAGCTCGATCGGCTGGGGTGTTGAATTCGTGGAGGGCGTCGACTGGTATGCGGTGTTTGTGTCAGGATGCCTTGGGTTCCTCTTCTGCCTGCTCTTTGCGGTGGCCTGGGCGGCGGCGAGAGGAGATGTCCAAGGGGGCTTTGGCATTGCGAGCTTTCTGTTGACTTTCTTTATTTTCTGTGCTGGAATCTTGCACTATATGATTTAAATGAGCTCGACATGAGATTTGAGAATCACTTAAGCGCTAAATAACAGTGGCTGTTATGTAACTGGCCTCTCGAGATTCATTGGATTTATAGACGATCCATTCTTAAACAGCATGGATATTGTAAGAAAAAGAAAAAGTGTTTCGATAGTGTCATTTAAGCCTAAGCATTGCCTTCGTCTTTTATAGCAAGAATCAGGGCTAGTGATCTGGAACACTCTCTGATAGTATTCTATGTTATTCGAGGCCTTGGATTTCCTTTGTTTTCTAAGTTCCTAAGCTCCTGCAGCTATTTACTGAGTTGTGGTAGTGAACATGCTGTAGAGGTGAGACATTTCTAGATCGGTTTCGGCCCCTTACTTCGGGTAAGGAAATTATATACAATAACATAACATAACACCCTGCAATTCTCGGCTTTCGTCGCATGCACGTGACTACATCCGGCACAGGCCTCATAGGCAGGCAGGCAGGCAGGCCATACAAGCCATACAGGCAAGCTATATACCTAGGCAAGCTACAATGGCCATATATGCTACAGCTACTTATTATCCTACCCCCCTAAATACCTATTGCCCCTTGTTAGGTAGTGTAAAGTCTGCCCACCCCTGTTTACACTATTCAGTGGGCTTTATTGAAAAGTTATGCAGGTATTTTTTTATTATGGGTTGGTAGTTGGGCTCCTATGCAGTTGGGCCCTTATTGTTGGTCCTCCTTGCATATTGCCTCCAATAGAGTCTTGGCAGACAGATCCGTGTGATAGTTGCGGCGAAAAGACCTGTCAGGACTTTTACTTTACTACATCGATCCGTTCCATTTTCAATTACTATCTGCCCCCTTGATTTTATATTACGAATTACGCTTGACCTAGCAGTATCCACGATATCCTTGGTCTCTCCGCCTTTCCTGATTTAACCTGATGACTTCGATTCATGACACTCTCCACACTGTCGGTCAATGCATTCCTACTCGGTTTCGGCCGCACTTGCGTCCACGGCTACGCCCAGTAGAGAACCTCTCCACACCGTCGATCCAAAAGGCGATGTTATACTTATCCTTCATAACCCAGACGCGCCATTTGCTGTCTGGAATGAAAATAATAACTTGCCATACGTTGCCCCTCTAGAACAATCCGAAGCTGACCCCCGAACGCCTTACTTTGACCCCTCTTCCGATGACTCTGAAGCTGCGTCTACACTAAACGACGACCTTACGCAAGACCCTATAACTCATTTCGAGCCGGATCCCGAACTAGTAATTCCCGACACTGATACTGCCGTCGGTAACGATGATAAAGTGCTGCCCGAGTTACATAAGTTACCGCCTAGCACTTCCTCAGCTCAAGCGACGACAGAAGTTCGATTCTTACTTTCTTCGAGGCACTTAATTCTGGCTTCGGAATACTTTAGGAGCGCACTAGAAGGTCCTTGGAAAGAAGGGAACTCAATCTCCCCAGACGGCCACCGTTCTATTTGCGCTGAGGACTGGGATGGCACGGCTCTGCTCATCTTAATGCAAGTTATCCACGGACGTTGCTACAGCGTACCCAGGTTGATGAGTCTCGAAATGCTCGCTAAAATTGCTGTTCTTGTTGATTATTATCAATGTCATGAAGTTATTAAAATTTGGTCAGACATATGGATCGAGAAGCTGGCGTGCTCTATTCCCAAGACATGTACTAGAGAGCTTCTCCTATGGATCCTCATTGCTTTCGTATTTGAACAAAAAGACTTATTCGCAGAGGCCACAAAGGTAGCCATAGAATACAGTCTAGGACCTTTGCCGACGTCAGGTCTCCCGATCGGGCAAGTAGTTGGTAAGTAACACTTACCTCTGTCTTTCGTCTTGTGAGTTAATAGAAGATAGATAAGATCGATCAACAGAGACGGGAATCTATATGTCGAACGCTTGCTGCTTCGAGCGAACTTCTGGAAAGGTTACGAGACGATCGCGCTGGGTGTTCATTTGAGTGCTCGTCTATATTGTTAGGTGCGCTCATGAAGCAGATGCATACTCGAGGTATTCCCCATTTGCAGCAAGATTCCCGATATATTGGTTACAGCATCAAGACGGCCACAGAGAGAGTTCGCAACTTTCGGTCTCCACAGTGGTGGTGCAGAGATCATCGAAAGCGTCATTCATCACATGCTTGTAATCTTTCGGACATGATAAATCAGATTGTATTAGATGACACGGTAGAAGGTCTGGCACTGCGAGATTTTCAACCACAGAAGAAAGCTTAGTTACACTGTCTTTTCTGGTACTATTGCCCATGTTAGATGTATGGGAGGCAGCCTGCTTTAAACGTGGTAGGAGATCTATGGGTACATGGCCTTCAGCTATAGGAATGGAGAACTTTGAATTATTCATTACTTATTTCATTTATTACCTCATCATAACTATGACTTTGGTATTGAAGCAGTCTTTAACTCCCAAGGGGACTTAAACTTCCAATTAGACTCTCCGTTGCTTCCATAGACAGAAGCAGAATCTCCCCAAAAAACGAGCAGATAATCTCTTTACCGATATGATAGGGCATGGGAGAGGCTGTCTTCCCAATCATAGAGACGTAATGCTGTGATGCTACCTTTATTTTACACCCGGCGGCTGTGCCCTGGAAACCGTTTCGGCGCGCATTGTTTTTGCCCCGGTGAAACCACGAGTTGTTGTTGTTGCGAGGGCGGTGTTGTTCGCGATGACGATGACGAGGACGGGCATTTGTTGACCGAACATTTGATTTGGGGTGGCTTTGGTTGCTGTTGGCAAATCACCAGCACACTAGCGCTCCTGTCAGATATAAGCGATGTCATGTGCAGGTGAATCGTGTTTATGCTGTTGTCGTTTCTGGTAGGTATTCTGCTAACCGCAAAGGTTTGACAACAATGGGTTTTTGCACTCGACTACGGTCCACGGACGCCTCGGGCAATATCGGCTCTGTAGTCACTTTCGTCGTTCTCTCTACGTTGAAACTACCTACAGACCAAGCCGCCTTTCTCACCGGGCTGCCTCACGTACTTCCGCTGCCAAACTACATGCAGCCATTTCTCGCCATTACACTAGAAGCGATTCCATTGACTAATTAGGCCAAGATTAGTCTACCAGCGTTGGCACTCATGACCTTCCAGACAGCCAACGTGGCCCTTCCTATTAAACCTTCAGACTCGCCCGAGCTCAACAAAGTCGAGACACAACTTCAGGGACTATTACAAGAGATGCTCTCCGCGGGATCCGTCACGCGCATATATTCGGTCAGGGGGCCGATTTTTTCCACATAGGCGGCGGTTCGCTATCCCTTATGAACCTTCAGCGCCTCATTAAGGGCCGCTTCGAGGCTACTGTACCCATCGTTCAATTGCTCCAGGCAAGTTCTTTGGGTCAGATGGTGGCGCTTCTCAGGGATCCCCAACAAATGGTCCAAGGGATCATGAAGGGTGAGCCCATGGACTGAGATGACGAAATCACAATTTCGCCCGACGTCGCCAAATTCGTAGGCGAAAGAGTCCCCGAAAGACGCGCAGGCCGGAAAGGCCTCGGGTATGGTCATCGTCCTGACGGGCGCTACGGGCTTCCTAGCCAGGGAGATAGTACGAAAATGAATCGCCAGCGACCAGGTTACTGGAGTACGCTTTTTGGCAGTCCGGAAGGAATCTGAACGTCGTTTGTCCCCCTCTCCCAAGATAGCTGTACACAATGGTAACCCGGTAGCCCCGCGTCTGGGTCTATTGGCCACCGAAGCGCGGGCCGTCTTCAACGAGGCCGATGTCATCATACATGCAGGTGCAGATGTCTCGTTCCTCAAAGCATACAATAGCTTACGCGCGACCAATGTAGGTTCAACACGAGAGCTGGTACGCCTAGCACTGCCCCGATTGGTGCCCTTCCACTTCGTGTCTTCAGCTACCGTAGCACGGCTTTCAGGACGTGAGGCTCTAGGCCCAGAGTCAGTTGCTTCATAGCCGCTACCTAGAGACGGCGAGGAAGACAGCGAGTTCGTCGATGGATACATGACAGCTGACAGCCAAGTGGGTGAACGAGGTATCCCTCAAGCGCGTGACTCGTGAGCTTGCGTTGGACGTCGTCATTCATCGGCCTACGAGCATTGTGCCCGAAGACGACGTGGAAACGGCGGAGGCGAAAGATCTTTTTGGAAACCTCATGTTTTACATGTGTCAGACACTCTGTGCCATATTTACGCAACATGCGGGGAGCGATGGACTTTGTGCGCGTCACTATGGTGGCTACACGCTTGATCGAGCCAGTCGTCGCTACGAGTACTAGAAGTCAAAACAGTAGCGAGGGAAAGAGGTAGGATAGAGTACTTATACGACCACAATCTCCGTGGTTCAGGTTCCGGTAGACCTCCAAAGGTCCTGTGCGGAGTGTGAGTACGAGTACTTCGAAATTCTTGCTGAGTTGGGTGATGCGCCTGGTCCCAGCTGCTCGTAGGAAGACAACTACAGCTAAGTGCCCAAACAAGCCCGAAAAAAGCCTACACAAACGGACAGACTGGAAAGACTCGCAACGCTACCGCTCCGGCTGTTGTTGTTCTTGCTACTGCTGGGCAGAACGAACAGTTATTGTCACGGAACAGAACTGCAGCTCTAAACCACGACAGTATCAAAAGATAGAACATTGTCAAGTCGGAGACTTGACCGTCTGCAGTTGCTTATATACGTACCATAACAGTTATACTAACTATAGAAACAGCAATGTCTTCATATTGGAATAAACAGGAAATAATAAACAAAACTCTAATTAATAAGAATGACTTAATTATTGTATAGCTATCCTTCAACTTCGTAAGGTACTTTGGGTGAGCTTATCGATGCTTTTAAGGGTAGATTCATTGAAACGACCGGTAGGTCTGCAGGGTAGGGTGTATAGAAAAGGGTGTTGGACCTGTGTTGGTACCTCCTTAAGTCTCTGGGGTGTTTAGGATAGCTAGTGAGACCATCTCAGCCTGGGCGAGTGATGGGCAAGCAGATTAATGGCACTTTAAATTCAACGCAGTTCGCTGTATACTGACAATTGTTGCACTCGGCAATGTATGGTACAGTATTCTTGTGGCGTGTTGTCAGAATCATGCGTGTCTTTCAGTTGGTTTTTTGCAGGTACGGGTGCACTTGCTTGATTGTGTTAATGGACGTATCACACTAACTCACTCCATCTAGTAGAAGTGCCGAACATTGGGATTGGTTTTACCCCTTCTGTCTTATAGTAGATGTACATGTGTCAGTGTTGGACCTTTTCATGGCATTTGTTGGCTGTAGTCTGCTTACATAATAAGGTACAGTGTCTTAATATGTGAGACTGTAACGTGTATACTAGGTAGTGTACTGTGTATTTTGCACGTTGAGAACTCGCTAGGCCCGCTTCATAAGCTGATCGTAATCTTTGCTTCCTGGCTACAGGGACAGAAACAAGATTTTGAAAGATGTTGTCAGACTCAATCGACTGATTCAATTGTAAATGAGTGAGCGTGCCACTCTGTCCTGGCGAAGAATCTGAGTTCGGCGCTATTAAAACAAAGTACTTAGTGTAGGTACGCATGCACAGACTTTGGCATCGACTTGGCGTCCGGTAGTACCGAAAAACCGGGTTCGCTCTAGGTACCATATAAAACTGGCAGGGATCAAATTGTTTCAGATTTCCAATCTGACAGCCTAGAACAGACCAGTCTCAATTAGGTAGGTACGTAGCCCCTCTCCAGTTGCAACTTTGGGTTGCAGCAGTGCACAGCCTGTGTCTGGCCTGTGCATCACGCCTGCGCTGCACACAGCCGAGCTAGGCAACCTCTACCAAAAGGTCCAGGTCAGTTGCTTGAACATCAGATTCTATTATCCAAACATTAAACTAGCCTTATTTGGCAAAGTCCCCACCACGCATCTTGGCCGTAACAATCTTTACCAATATTCTTGTAGAATATAGGTAAAAGAGGTAAAGCATTGATCTACAGCTGTACTAGGTTTACTAGAATAAAGCAGCCACGTAGCTACACCTACTTATACTGCTGTAAATTTTAACTATATTTAATAATCTAAATTTATTAATATTTTTATTTTAGTAGCACCCGTAACCTCGCTAGACTGTTAATTTTATAAAGATTATTGCGGCCTATGTTGCGGCTAAAATACGTGGTGGGGGACTTTGCTAAATAAGGCTAGTTTAATGTTTAGATAGTAGAATCTGATGTTCGAGTAACTGACCTGCAAAAGGTCGAATCGTACTATTTAGGTAGTGTGGCGTAAAACATCCCGATCACGCCAATGAAACCACGGTATTGCAGAAATGCGTCATTCCACCAAAAGCAATAGCCCGATGGGGCTAATATTAGCGCGTGTACTGCAGAATACGGGTTTGCGACTGCCCCTGTACACTAGGTAGATACCTACGTATTCCCCAAAACACAGCATCTCGACCGAGTGTACCGCAGCCGTCGTGTAGTAGGGTACAACAGGTGACCGAAAGGGACGGGAAGGTCGGTGGGACCCGCAACATTACGTACATTTATACAACATGTCTGCACACAGTATCTTAAGACTTAAGTACCTACTTACCTAGGTACATCTCGGCTTCCACCTTGATTCACACCACAACCTCGATTCCATATCATCTCCCTCCTCGTCTTCCCTGGTTGATCAACTTGCTTCTCCTCTTCCTTCGGCCTAGGTTGGAATTTGGCCCCCTCGCTTGCTTCTGCTTTTGCATTATACCGCGACAATCATGGTTCACTGATTCGTCTCACGTTTGCGTCCTCGTCGCCTTGACTTATTCTTGTCTATCGTTTTTTGACCTATATCGTTTTAATGTTGCCCATTCTTGGTAACCACCCTATCTCGGCTTCTCGTGTGCATTTCTCTCCGTGTTTTCGACTCTAGACGGAACCCGGTCCTCACGCCACCTCCATATCGACCGCCCCGGGCCATTCACCAATATGATCGCGCCGCCGAGCTCTCGCCGTCTTCGCATCTTCGGCGCTGTCACCGTCATAACATTGATTGCAACCTACGTCCATCTCCGTCCTCAATGGCAGCAGTTCGAATACCGCGACTACTACGAGGGCGTCACAAGCTACTTCTCACGCCCCGTATACGATAACACCCTCTATAACCCAGGCAATGAGCAGATGGTTCAAAAACAATACAACACGAGCAATATCTGCGCTCGCTTTCCGGACACAGATGGTATTCTCCTCGTCATGAAAACTGGTGCCACAGAAGCTTTCGATAGAATACCCACCCAACTTCTTACGACGATGTCGTGTCTTCCCGACAACTTCCTCATCTTTTCCGACATGGTATGGCACATTACGATTTAGCTATAGACGGAGCTGTGCCGGGTATGCTAACTCCTAACAGGAACAGCAAATGGGCCCGTATCACATATACGATGCCCTTTCCGCGATTGACGAGGCCGACAAGGCTAGGATTGCCGATTTCGACCTGTACCGCACGCAGCAGGAGTGCGTCGTCTCCCAAAAATCGTGCATAGACACCAAAGACCAAAAACAGAGCGCATGGAATCTAGATAAATACAAGTTCCTGCCTATGATCGAACAAACATGGAGGATGCGCCCGGGACATGACTGGTACATATTTGCCGAGGCCGATACCTACGTTTTCTGGGCCAATATGGTGCATTGGTTGAAGAAGAAGTCTGGCCTCAACCCGCGCGAAAAGATTTACTTAGGTAGCCGTTCCTTTGTTAGCAATAGGCCTTTTGCGCATGGAGGTTCGGGGTACATCCTCAGTGGCGGCGTTTTGAAGCACCTGGTCGAAAAAAACACCAATCTTACCAGCCAGTATACCGACCAGGCCACGCGGGAGTGTTGTGGAGACTTGCTGGTGGCGCTGGCATTAGATGAGCACGAAGGCATCAAAATTCGACAATCGTGGCCAATGATTAACGGCGAGAAACCGACAACTATACCCTACGGCCGGGGTCACTGGTGTGAACCGATTCTGACGATGCATCACATGAATGCCGAGGAGATCAGTACCGTGTGGCAATTCGAACAAACACGCAAGACAGATGTGAGTATGAGATGGGTACCCTAAGCAACTATCATTTCGACGATCCGTTTCCTTGAACTTGGACTGACATTGGCAATTAGCGTACTTTGATGATAAGAGACTTGTACGACAGTCTGATCGCCCCGAAGATGCAGGAGGCCCGTGAAAACTGGGATAATGGGTCCGACGATGTTTGCTATATCAATCGTGACCCCGATGCCCAAGAGCGTGCTGACGGGAAAGCGAAAGATCGTCAGAAAAAAGAAGATGAAATGAGCGACGTTGAGAAGGAGGCATGGAAATCACCAGAGAATTGCGCCAAAGTGTGCGAGACAGAAATTCCAGACAAAGACTCCGGCAACAAGGAGAAGCAGCTCGACCGAAATTGCTTTCAATATCGCTGGCATGACGAAGTGTGCTGTACTTCGAAGAGTTTCAAGCTCGGGGAGCCGAAACCAAAACTCAAAGACGACGAGGATAAGAAGGCGAGATGGACGAGCGGGTGGTATCTAAAAGGGATACATGACTGGATAGAGGCCATGGGTGAATGTACGGAACCAGCCTGGAAGATTCCTGAGCTATGAGCAGGTATCAAGCTCATTCACCAATCCGAATTTCCGCGTCGCGAGAGACACCACCCCCCCTGCAACATGTAACAATACCTGAAGCGGTTTTTATGAAGGCTCGCTCAGGACGAGCTCCTTCATCCGCTTGTTTTTTTAGTCTTCTGTTGTCCTGACGAAGAGACTCACTTGGTTGGGCTCTTGGACTTGGCATGTCTTGGCGCTTCATACCACGGCGTTTTGGAAGGGGCAATAGACGGACGGAAAGGTTCGTTGGACTGATTGATGACGGCTTGGGGAAATCATAAAATAGAGTCACGGCCCTAGGATTAGATACGACTCCAGGCATAGTATAGCATGGCATAGGAATAGTGCTGCAATTGAATCAATCCATTTCATTTTCACGTACATTATTCGAGCCGAGTGAAATGTCAGTTGGTGATGAGTGCTGTATTATGATGTCGTTATGATAGAATGACCCAACTCAATGGCATTATCACGTAGACGGGACGTTCATATAAGGTTATTTTGACGTTCCCGGAGTCTAGGGATAAGGTTCTTTTATACTCACGCATGAACTTGCGATTCAGCCTGTTGACCGTCGTCCGTGCTTGATCTACCCCAGGTGCCTTGTGGTGATATGATATGGCAGGGATGAGGGGCTATTGTTTCAACTCTTATTTTCAGCGGTGCTACTTATAGTGCGAATATTAAGTGATCAAGTTATTGATCAATTGGTTCCCGGGTTTCGCTTAATGTTTCTGCAGCGTACCCGTGTACTTATCTTCATTCGCCCCCCACCATGCCTCCCCCTTCCCATGGGAAATGTAACTTGGGGGATGAGTAATGCTGACCCCACACTTACTAACACAGCAGGTTGGAAACCCAAGTTGCTTTGCCGTTTATTACGGGAAATTGGCTAAGTAATAGAACGCGCTCGCTTCGCTAAGCTCGAAGTCTATTATTGTAGCTGGGTACTGAGGGGTGAATTTCGATATTAATTAGGTAGCGTTTTGAGTTGCATTTGTCCTGGCCACGTGGGCGCGGGGCCGTCCCGTCCCGCCGGGTTGGGCACCGAACCTAGATGAACATGAATCCGGACTATATGAAATTGTACCTTTGACTCTGCAAAGCATGATTTGGCCTACTGCGTGCTATGCTATATATAATGGATAGGCTTTTAATACCTTATCTGAATAAGGGTTAACCACCTCATGTTGATGAAGCCGATAAATGAATCATCGTTTTGACCACTCCGACAAGTCACCTTTACTAAATTATTTACATAATTGGCTAATACAAAACCGCAATCAATGCGCACAGGACTAACAAAGAACAGATAATATCATACTGTACATACCTACGCGAACATGGCCTACCAGGGCCCAACTTTGTACACTTAGAGAGCCAACCAGCAGCTCGCATCGCGAGGACCACCCTGCCTACAAGTCCTTCCGCAAGCTCGCGCCGCCCATCATTTTCGACATGCGCTTACGCTCCTCCTCATTGGGCTCGCGCCACCATTCCGAGAACCTCTTCTTCTCGAACCCCTTCTCCAGCCACTCGCGGGCGTGTTTAGGCCCGATCTGGTGCCACGGGACGCCGAGGTCCTTCGAGATGTGGTCCTTGACATAATGCATCGCATCAAGCCGACGCCCCACGTCGTCGCCCGGATCATCGCCCTCGACAAAGAAGACCTCGAAAACCTCGCGCTGTTCACGGTCGCCCCTCTCAAGGCTCCTCTCCATGCCTCTCACTGCGCGCGACCTGTTGTAGGCCTTTGGCTTCATCCACTCGGCGACTTTATCGTAGTCCAGCTGGAACCCCGCGTCGTCGTAAGCCCTCCCACGCGGGCCTTTCTCGTAGCAGACGTGCAGGTCGTGGAACGTCGCCGTGGGATCGACCAAGGCTTGCTTCTCGGACAGGAATGCTTTCTGGGCCGCGCGGGACACGCCTTTTGGTGCCTTGGGCTCCGGAATGGTGAACCGCTGTTTGAATTCCTCTGTTATCTCACGCCCCTCGAGGCGCGGCCGCCGCACGCGCCCCGGCGTCGGTCGCGGGTCCCGCAGCTGGCTGCGATCGTAGTCGAATTCCAGATCCGGCGTTTTGAGACGCGGCTTTTCTCCCTCCTGCTCTTGCGAGGCTTCCGGTTCTGCGGGTTCGGAGGTCTTGGCTCTTTTTTTACCTCCTTCGGTGGTGGAGTCGTGGTCGGTGGACTTCCTCTTGGCTCCCCTTTTGGGCGCCGGGTCGCGTCCGCCATTCGCGGAAGTTGATGCGTTGGTTGTCGCTTTTCTAGGCATGGTGACTAAGCCACGACTGCGATAACACTGCAGAATAGGTATGTAAGGGAAGAATGAGGAAGCTAATGCAATTGCGACTTTGTTACAGCGGTAGTCCGCGGGCGCAATTGTCTAATAGTACGTGTTTTGTAGGAGAAGAACAGAGAGACGCGCTAAGACGCGTGTCTACGTAATGCCGAGTGATGCCGATCACAAGCGCTTGAGCCACCTTCTCCCACGTCCGAGCGGAATATCATTCCCTCGCAAACGCAACTTTCAAATATGAATTTAAAAAAGAAACCTTTTTTAAGTCGTAGAATGGCTTGTAGATACAACTTCGTAGAGAAAGGTTCAGGCTAGACCTGAATCATTTATGGCGATCGAGTCTAGCGACGAATAGAGCGAGAACCCGCCCATCGCATTGCGAGACTGAACTACGGAGCCTCCGCGATATAAACATTGTCGCAAGGCAGCAAATTGAAAGGGCCCGTAAGATGATATCCAACCAAGGTAGAAACATTATTTCCACCCGAATCGCCAAAATGTTAAAAGCCGTCCGATGAAGCTTTTCCGCGCAGTCACTTGAACTAGATAGGAAAGAGACAAGGTGTCTATGATAATCGATAATAAGCAGCAAGTCGAAAACTAAATGAGGCCCGCCTCAAAACCTCCCAATAATGAAAACGAATAGGACTATCCAACATGTTACAGTCCTAAGTCGGGGTCCAGCTATAGCAATCCATCAACCAGCATTATAGCAAATTAGAACTACCGAATCTCCTTTCGAAGGCTCCCTTTCAAGTGTCTCTGCCACACAAAGGTAACATGGATGAGGTGGCAGTATGTAACACTCAAACTCTTTCTGCGTACAGGCTACCAGTGTAGCCAAACGAGATAGCCCATTTCCATGCGCTCTGATTATGCAGGTTCTCCCCCTCGGCATCTCGAGAAGTTCAGCCCACGAATCCACGACGAGCCATCGGGGGCATTGTAATGGTCGTAGAGAGTGGGGGCACGCAGAATTCGGGAGTTTTCTCAAGAGCACGCCCCCGTCCATTGCCTCGAGAATGGCTAGATCCCCAACTTTTTCACTTCCGTCGAAAACCGTCACGACCGTCTCGAGGTAACAGGCCTCCAAGTCATGCGCGCCGCGTTTGAGCGTGCTCCCGACCGGTTGCTCGAAGCCTGTGAAGGAGAGGTGGAGGCTTGTTTTGTCGAACATGTCCGTGCATTCGCTGTCGGCCGTGAGCGGTTCGTGGTTTATGATTCTCCACGATTCCAATTCGGGCTTTCGTAGAACCGGGTCCGCTGGCGGGATCATCATCGACACGCCTGGGCGGCCGACGTTTCCGACAATCATCCGTGACTCGTAATATGGTACGCATTCCGTATCGGGATCAGCGAGTAGCGAGGCCGTGACGTAGATAGTGTTTCTGATCGACATGGCAAAACCATTCTTTAGCTCTTTGGACGGGATGATTAGATCGCCGGTTTCTAACATGGCAATGCAGGAAAATATTTGTGAAAGATTGCGCCCTAATTCAAAGTGAAAGTCATCGATGTTTGGCAGCCAAGGGGCTGACCATAGATTACGCTCGATGACCTTCAATGAAATGGTAGCATTAGTATGGGATGGCCAAATGTCCGCTGCTGTTGAAAGAGCTCTTAAAGACCACGCGAGCAACATAGCCGAGTCCTTGCTAGTTTCACTTATTCTTTTTCTCTTGGAGCGCGAAGAAGCTAGGAGCCGCCGTTGTACCCTACTTATATTCAACTTGGGTTTCATTGTAAGAGTCCAATTAATAATAACTTCGGCACGTTTTCGTGCGACCTTTCCATATGTCAATGGTTTTAAGTATTCGCCTTGGTCGCCATTGTGTAGGCTAGGTATGTCGTAGATGCTTGAGCCGTAGATATCAAAGATCATGGATACTGAATCCAGCAAGTTGGCGGCAAGCTGTGATATTACGTCTTCAATAGCCCATTTTGTAGATGGTTGATTGGAAGCATCGGCCGAGATATATAACCTTTGACAGGCATTCTCAAGCAAGCAATGCAGTTCATCAATTTCACCATTTGGGTAACACATACCTTCGGTGGGAACATGCGGTGTTGTAACGTCAGACTGGACCTCCCAGAGTGACTGTGAACAACGAAGAATGTCTTCACTAAATTGGACTTGGTTGGGGTTAAGCCTTCTGACTTCGTCGTCTGGCCATTCTGGATAGACTGGCTTTGGCACTGACGCTTCTGAGAAAGGTATCCACCGTACATGACTCTCGTATAATTGCTCTTTGTCTTGATGAAATCCTCTCGAGCATTGTATCGGGAAAACAGTCGCAAATTGGTCAATCTGTACGCCACCTCCTAACCCCTTCACATGGATAATTGGTTTGGGACATTTTGAATTGAGCCTTAGCTTCTTTGCAAGCTCTCGAAGCAGAAGAACTGAGCTCTCATCAAGTGCAAATTGAGATAAGGTCTTGGCGTCGAGCAAACCAAAGTAGGGCAGATGACCATTCTCTTCTGCTTGAAGCAGTGAACGTCCCCGCCGAGATGTAGGTGGCGTAGGAACTATCTATTAATATACCCCAGCGCGCTTGGGGGCTCAGCTGAAGAGGATATTAAAGCTATTATCATAGGTATGCGTAAGGAAGAGCAGACAGCCTGCGTATCGTATCGTACGGCGATGTTGGACGGGCAATGGCCACCACGAAGGGGTCCAGATGTGACGTTCACTGGGACATGATAATATCCATGGATTAGGTAGGTATATGACAGACATCTTGGCAGGTATCTCCAGAGTACCTAATAACGGCGATGATACATGCGTTTATTAACTTGCATCAAACTGGGAAGTGGTGCCTTATTGCAGGTGGGACATGAAGTAGGTTCTGTACTGTTAGGAACATTGAATTTGTCAAGTTCTAAGGACATGCTATGATAAAACGTGTAGTCAGCTCCATCACCTTTACAACATCAATACACTACCTTATATATATACGAGATAAGGTACCATTCCTACTATAACGAGCAAATGTGGTAGTGATGTTGTAGAATAAATAGAGCAACTGACATGGCACTCTCTGTGAGGGGTTGCTTTAGACAATACTGTACCCGTATAGACTCTACTTCGTCACATACCTAAGCAAAAGTGGTCACTAACCCTTAGTATAGGTCTTTTATTAATAAATAACCAGTATATTAGTAAATAATTAGTAATATTTTTAAATAAGTAAAAGTATTACTAGAATAAAAGTAGCTTTTATTATTTATAATATATAGTTAGTATTATATTTTTTTTATATTATAAAAATTAAATTATTATATTTAAAAAATTTATTAAAATAGCTAATTTTATGTTTTTATATTTTTTTAGTTTAATATATTTATATTAAATTTATATATAAAACACGTCGGCTTAAAAATTAATTAATTTAGCTAAATTTATTATTAATATTAATAGTTTAAATTTAATTAATATTATAATAAAAAAATTCTATTAAAACTATAATTATTATTTATTTTATTATTTATTAATAGCTATATTTATTTTAAAATAACTATATAAATATTAAATATTTAAATTTAATATTATTAAAGCAAAAATAATATTTACTATTAACGTTTATTAATTAAACTAATATAAAATAATTAAAGCTATTATAAAAGTTTTTAATACTTTATATTATTAAATAAAAAATTAACTTTAAAGCTGTTATTTTTATAAATTTAATAAAGGCTATAATATAACGTTAAATAAATTTATAAAAATAGTATTATATGTTTTTTTATAACGTTTAATTATTTAAAATATTTATATAAGTTTTTATTAGTTTTAACGTATAATTAATAATATATTAAAGCTTATTTATAATAATAGTAGTAAGCTAAAAATAATATAACATTAGTAAGCTTAGTAATATTTATTTTAAAATTAATATATTTTTAAAAAAAATAAAAAAATAACTATAATTATTATAATAAAAATTAATTAATAATTATAATAATGTTAAAATATAATATAAAGTTTTAAAGTAATATTATAAAACTAATAAAATTATTATAAAAAATTTGTTTAATATAAATAAAACTAATTTTTAATTAAAATATATTAATAATATTATTATATAAATATATTATAAAATTAAAAACTTAAAATTAGTTAATTTAAAGTTATAAATATTTATTATTATAGTTAAATATATATTAGCTAGTAAAATAGTTATATTTGTTTAAATTATTATTTTAGTTATTTAAATTTTTATAAAGTTTAAAAAAAACAATTTTAATAATAATATTATTATATATTTATTATTAAATAAATAAATTAATAATTTAATTATATTAAACTAGCTTAATTATTTTATTTATTATATAAAGTTTATTATAATAAGTTAAAAAAAAATATTATTATTAAATAATTATAAAAGTTATAAAATATATAAATTTAAAAAAAAAATAATAAATATTAATATAATTGTATTTTTATTATTAAAATATATATTTTATAAGCTGCAGCTTTTAAATATTAAAATTTTTTAGTTGTATAAAGCTTACTCGGGTTAAAAAATATTTTAAGCTATTTAAAATAATATAGTTAATTATATTAAAAATAATTTTTTAGCCGGCTTATAATTAGTTTATTAAAAAATATTTAAATAATTAATTATATTAAATATATAAATAAAAATAAAAATATTATTATAAAACCTAAAAATAGTATTAAATATAGTTATAAACTTTATATTTTTAATTATAAATATTGTTATATAGTAACTAGGTCAGGTGTAATAATAAGTAGAAAAGGATTGTATAATAAGTAGTATATAAGATTTTAACTTGTAGAAAGGAAGAAACAGGTACGGAACTGGTCCGAGTAGAATATAATAATATATATAGTTCTGGTGGCTTAGCTAAGCACCTAGCATAATAAATATTTTATTTTTATAAAATAAATAAAAAATATATAATATTTAATAATAAAAATATTAAAAACATAAATAACTTAAATAATAATAAATTTAAAAAATATAATAAATATAAAAATAATAGTTTAAATATAATAATAAAGCTTTATATATTATTATTAAATATATTTATAGTATTAAAAAATAGTTTTAAAAAATAAAACAATATTAATAATAATATATAAAATAAAATAAATATTTTAATATTAATAAATATATTTATATTATAAAATATATATAAATATATTAAAATATATTTAAAAGTTTATATAAAAATATAAATATTTTTAATATTTATTATATTAAAAATTATTTAAAAATATTTAAAGTTAATAATAATATTAGTAATTAATAAGCTAAAAAAAAAAAAATATTAATATTTTTATAACTTTATTTTTAAACGTAAAAATAAATAAAAAAAAACTTAAGTTATTAAAAAATATAATTTTTTATAAATTAATAATATATATTTATATATAATAAATAATAATAAATAATAAAAAATATTAATTTAAAGTAAAAAATAATAAATAAAAAATAAAGCTAAGTAAAATAAATTAACTTATATATAAAACTAAATTATAATAATATAAAAGAAGTTTTAAAAAAATATAAAAAATAAAAATATAAACTAAGCATATTATATTTTATTAATTAAAAACTTACTATATTTAAAAATGTTTTATTAAAGTTAATAAAAAATTAAAAACATATTATAATAAAAAATATATAAAATAATTAAAAAAATAAATATATTAAATAAAAAAATAATAATAAATAATTTTAGTAGTTTTATTGCTTATATATTATTATTTTTGCTAAATTTTAAAACTATTAATAAAATAATAAATATATAAATAATTAAAGTAAAAACAACAGTAGAAAAAAAAATAGTATTAAAGCGCTAGATTTAAAAAAAAACTTTATAAGCTGTTTTTAATAAATTTAATAATAATAATAAAAAAAAATATATAAATAATAATAATAAAATAATTAAAATAAAAAATCTGTTTAATTTATAAATAAATTAATAGTTTTTAATAAATATAGTTAAAAATAAAATATATAAAAATATTAAAATATATAAATTAATAGTAGTAATTTAAAATAATAATAGTTAATAGTATATAGTAATTATAGCAATAATTATTTTTATAATATAAAGTAATAGTAGTTGTTTAAATTAGTTATTTTTATAGTATAAATTAATAGCTATTAATAATTATAAGTGTTATAATTTAATAATTATTAATAATTAAAGCGTTATAAGTTAATAGTTATTAATAGGGTTAAAAAGCTATAAGTAGCTATTTTTAACTATAAATAATAAGCTATAATTATATTTTTAACAAAATTAATATTTTTATACTTAATATATTAAGTTATAACAAAAGTATATTTATTTAATAGTAATTTATATAATAAATTAAATATTTTTATATTTATTAATATACTAGTTATTTGTTAATAAAAAACCTATACTAAGGGTTAGTAACTACTCCTGCTTAGGTATATGACGAAGTGGAGTCTATACGGGTATGTGTTATACGTTCCCTACTATAGGGACTACTAGAAGATTATATTTAATAAAAGGTTTAAAACAACACCTAGTATGTATCATGGTTGCCCAAAAGGGAATTAAAGCAACAGAACTACCTAATGCCCAGGTGTTATCCTTACTTATGGAGCACCGCAAGCTTGAACCCACTATAATGAACGCCACAAAGTCCAAAGCACGCGCCTCACTTGATGTCGTCACTCTTATCTTCAACATGGTACCTAGGTAATTCGCCCATTCGCCCATTCGCCAATTAGCCCGCCAACATTGAGCTCCTGGATACCTACCTACCTACCTACCTACCTCCTATTCTCGCCAATTCTTTTCCTCCCTAGTCACAGCAGAACACCATTCAATGCGGCGAGCTCCGGGATGAGGCATGCCCGCTCGCTCAGCCGTGTCCATCCTGGCAGCTCCAGCTCCAATCCAGCGCCAATATCTCTGCCTCTTCCTATACCCTCCACCTCCGCTCTCGACGCTCCACAAACCCGAATGGTTCTCTAGGAGCGCGATACCACCTCAAAGGAAGCACAATGCCTTCCCAAGAGCAGACATCCGCCGTCCATTCCACAGCACCGCCGCGCGCCGGGACGAGGCAATCGACAATGCGCGCAACCACTACGAGACGCTGAAAATCACGCCCACGGCCAGCCCGGCCGATATCAAGAAGTACGAGCCTCCCCTCTGCCTCCTTCCCCTCCCCCTCCCTCCCTCTGCCAACAATGCCGCCCTCGACCCTCACAAACAAAACTAACACCCCAACCCCCCCACCAGATCCTTCTACAACCTCTCCAAAACGCACCACCCAGACCTGCACGAAGCCGCGGGGCGGCGCGCCGCCGCAAAGCGGTTCATGCGGATAAGCGAGGCCTACTCGATCCTGTCATCACCCATCAAGCGGGCGAAATACGACCGGGAGCACATGGGCGGCAGCATCTCCCACTCCCACTCCCCGGGGCACTCCCCTCCGCACGCCCGCAAAGGCTCGTACGCGTCCACGGGGCCAGGGCCAGCAGGCGGCCGGCCCGCCTCGGGGCTGAGCCGACGCCGCGGCACGTTCCAGGGCCCGCCGCCGAGCTTCTTCCGGTCGGGCGGCTGGGGCGCGCAGGGCGAGAAGCGGCGTGCCGCGCACGAGGAGAGCACGGGCATGGGCAGTATGGGCGGCATGGGGCCCGGCCAGGACCCCTTCGGCCACAGGGACGACGTCCCGCACTTCGATAAGGAGGGCCACCAGCGCACGGGGCGGCACAGCGATAGGCGCCGGGAGGCGCGGCGGGCGTCCGCGGGGGAACATGGTCAGCGGGTCACTATCGAGCCCGAGAGAGGTGTCGCGGGCATGTTCTTCGCGATCGGCGGCATACTGCTGTTGAGTTTCATGGGCCCTTTTGTTGTCAGTCAGATTTGGTATGGGGCGACTGGGAAGCTGAAAGGGAAGAAAGGTGCAGAGAAGGGGAAGAGCTGATGTGCCATCCCTCAATCTGAGCCGTATATCGCATCGATGTAGATATCTGAGACTGTATATAGGCTGGAAATGCTAGCACTGGAGGGTCGTTGTACATATGAATCCTTTGTTAAATCGAGATGCATATAGCGAGACGTAACAGACATGATAACACGGTCACACACGTTCCCACGTAGTGGGCATTATAATCTTCGTTAATTCTGCGTTCTAATCTACATTCAAGAGAGGCCGCCGACCGGAATGCAACGAGATCTGCCTAACTTATATAAGATACACGGCAGGTGAGAGGGTATAGTGATATTAACCCCTCTAAGTTTTCATCCTATCTAAGGGAGTCCGACTCCAAAATCATAACGCCTATCCACTCTTGTGAAGCATTTAGCTCTCGAAAGTGAAGCTAGCACCAACCTATTTTCACAGCGTTATTAGTCGGGTGTTTTGGCGGAGAGGGAATGCATCAACACGAACCTTGTGGGTAGCCTGGTCGATCTTCTGGGTGTCAAAAGAGGCACCGATACCGACGGTGACACCGGGGCGGAGGAGGACGTTGTAGGCGACGGCAGCGACACCACGGTCGTTGATCTTGGCCTATTTCATTGGTCAATAATGCCGGCTAGAGCCAATTGACGTGGCGTAGTGAAACAAACCTTGGCGAAAGAGACGGGGTCCAGGCGGTACTTGCTGGCGACCTCGAGGCCGACAGCGTTGCCGCTCTTGGAGTTCCAGACTGCCTTGGCGGAAGCCTCGACATCCTTGTTGACCTTGTGGTAGTAGCTGGCAGCGAAGACGCTCAGGTTGTCGGTGGCAGTGATAGCGGCGCTGTACTGGGGAGCGACGTAGCCGACGGCGGCGCTGTAGCCGGTGACGGCAGCCTTCTGGACGTTGTAGCCGGCAGAGGCACCAGCGAGGAAGCCCTCGTGGCCGATGACGGCGTCAACGTTGGCAATGGGGCCCTTCAGGAGATCGAAGAAGGCGCGGCCGTGGAAGGCAGACTGCTTGAAGGTGAGGTTGAGCTTGGCACCAGTGTTGTTGGTGGCAGGCAGGAACTGGAAGATGGTCTCAGCCTTGAGGCCCTTGGCCAGAGAGTCGGCCAGCTCAATCTTAGTGTCGAGGGCATTGGCAGTGTTCCAAGTCTGGGTCAAGGTGAGGCCTGCGCGGCGATATACCATTAGCAAGTTGTACTGTTGGTTGACAAGCACGGTGAAAACGAGGCGGTGACGATTCTTGTGGGACAGCATCTGTATTGGTCCTAGCAAGATGGAAACGCTTGTCGGTGGCCGCCTCGAAACTTTTCGAAGCGCACGACGGGTCGAAGAGGAGGAGGTAGAGGCTGAATTACCGAGCGACTTGTCTGAGTATTTGCCCTCAAGCTATATTTCAGAAGCCATCGTTAGCAGTCGTAGTATTCGAGACGCTCGCTCGCGGCGGGGAAACCAATGCACGATGCGTGCGGAGGAGTGGTCGTGGGAAGTAGACATACACCACCGCTAGTGGCCTTGTCGTGGCTGCTCTTGCCAGTGACCTTGAAGGCAACATTGTTGGGGGTGTTGCTCTTGACCTCGATGGTGCCGGCAGAGAGGTGGTAGAAGTCCTTGTTCAGCAACTGGGATGGCAATGGTTAGCTGTGGTGCGTCAATGGCAGACGGGGCTGTGAGGGAAATTGGGCCACGGGCAAACGGATGGCGCAATATCTCGAGATGCGGTGGAGGACGGGGTGAGGAGAGACCTACGTCGTTGGCGGACTTGGAGATATCAGAGAAGGCCGGGACAGACATGATGGGCAGATCCGGGTGTGATTGTGGTTGTGGTGGTGAGGAGGAGGAATGACGGATGGGTTGAGCGGCGGTGGTGTTCGTGTTGAGGTTGGTTGGGGCAGAAGGGAAGAATGAAAGCTTGCAGGCGGTGTTGACGATAGGTAGGCGGGTTGCGAGTGAGCTGGAAATTTGTTTCGTGGCTGCCGGGTAGCTGCCGGGGGTCCTTTGGTTGGCTTCAGCTCTCCAGGCCAATCACCATCAGTTGGGGCCAGCACATGGCCAATTGACCCGGAAAACGCAGGGCAGAGGACAAGCCAGCTCACCAGCTCACGCATGCACGGGCCATCCCTGCACTCGCCCTATACGTAGGCCGTGGGGTGTTGGCTAGCCTGTAACAACCCCACTGCTCGTTACCCATCGGCTACAGAGCACTTTTATCCAATTCATGAGGGTGCCAATTGAAGCATGCAACTAACATCGCGGGGCATTGACTACACCTTCTACAGTGTCGGAACTTGGCCGACTTCTGGACCGGGGTCTAGTTATCAACCTTGTTATTCATAGACCCTGGAAACTGTACTTAGGTTATCATTTACAGACACTCAACTCTTTTGTTGCCATGTAGAGGCCTGGTTCACGTACGGGTGTTACATGGAAGAACCGAGGCAGCAATCGGGAGGTTTTAGATCCGCCATATATTCAAGCACAGAATCTAAGATGTTGTCATTATTTGTCATTAAAGGTTATTTAAATCTGTGCATCAGATTTTTGCTATATAAGTTTTGTATAGGGACAAGAGTGACTTGAGTTGTGATAACCCACAGTATATCATTACTTTATACCTGTGGCATAAATCGTGTAGCCCTAAGCCCTTGACCATCCAATTAGGAGTCGACAAATAATAGTGTTTAGAATAAGGACAGTGTCTAAGCTTTATTTCTGTAACTATATTTCATTCAGAATGCATCATGATGTGCAGCGACGTTTCTATCCCCAAGTGTTTCTGGTTAACTAGGGCTTTACAGGTAATAATCTCAATCAGAATATATATATTATATATATACATACATACATGAGAGATAGCGGCATGGCCTGGGCTGAGCTGGGAAATCATATTATTAGACTGAAGAACGAGACTAAATACACTTAGATTAGATCTCCTTCGTTGTCCCTGTCCCTCTTCCTGTTTCTCACCTTTCTTTTCCTATCTATTGAATTGAGCATTCTTTCAGCGAAAAGAGAAAGAAATAAAATTAGCGGCCGACCGCTCCACGTCAATTGATTATTTTTTTCTACGCACACATTCCCGACTCCTTCCCGATTCCTACTACTCTAGCTAATGTATAGGATCTTGGTCGTCCACCTGAAACAACAACGGATCAAGGTCGTCTAGCGAAAACCAAAAGCCGTCAGACGTGCCAACGCCGAAATCATCAGTCGGAGCCAAGGGCTGCAGTGTAGGCGACGTGCCCGTGCAATATTGGTTCGGTGCGTCGAACCGAGGGGGTTGAGTCAGGGCCTGACGACATGCTCGTACTCAAATCACTAGACATAGAATAGTTTGCCCTGGTGAAATTCTTGTTGATGGCTTCTCGGAATAAGGTGACGTGGCTCCGAGTTCGGAGTTTCGAATTAGTTCTTGAACGAAGTCGTCTGCTAACCCTTTAACTTTGTCTTCGTCGAGCTCACCGTGTCTGGCATCGTTTAACAGGGCTTTCAGCCGGAATTGTAGGAATCTCGGGCCCTCCTGGATGGCATAATGGCGCAGCTTTTCAACCCGTTTGCAACTAGGTTCAGCGAGACACGATAGCTCTCCGGTGACGTTATAGCTCGGGTCATGATCTGGACAAAAATTAGTGTACTAATATGGTGGCTAGTTCAATTATTGGCGCAGGCGACTTACATGGCGACGGTAATTACAGCATTGCTATCTGGGAGAATGATAAGGTACATCTTGGCCTATTTCGCCTCTTCAGACATGCCCCCTTGTCCTTTCGTTGATTGAAGCAATCGGGGTGATCCTCATTGATGCCATCTTGTGATTGAGGCTTGATTGAGGTTTGACTGGGCAAGTAGCCTCGCTACGCAAGTGATTAGACAGCTGCAACTGCGACACGAAAATCCGGCTGCAGCGAGTTCACCTAAACTGTGGCATCAAGTGCTTCTTGAAAAGATGCTCCCTTTAGTGGTGGCCATTGATTAATCTCTCGAATAGCAGTTTAGTAAATTGATTACCTACTTGACTCGATGAACAGCCGGCCAACCGGACCATGCCCAAGATTTGTAAGTGCGGTATCGCTCCAGGTCATGCTTCAAAAATGGGCATGCCAACTGCTGAGACCTCTGATTGTCCACCTTGGGGTGCTTCACTGCTCGGATGGGGCCATCTGTCACTGTATCATAGTCGTGCCGAGTGTGGGCACCAAACGTAAGCCTTTGTAGACCCAGGCTAACATCATCGTCTTCATCGCTATCATCGCCAGCCCCAAGGAGTTCATGTCCTGTATAGCGCTCGTCATATTGTTTGACCTGAAAGTCGCATGAGACTATGCCCTCTTATTTCCTTGCGTATCAACGTTTCCTTACTCGTAAGCTAGTCTGTTTCATCACATGAATAAGACATGACTGTTTGTTCTTTAGCTCGTTTGCTCTTTGCCGGCTAGCTTCAATTATCAACTTGGATAGAACCCAGCTCTTGACGCATTCCAGAACGGAGGTCTGCCATTGTTATTTTGCAGAGAGTTGGATTTGCATATCTAGTAGGCGAGTGAAAGTCAAAGTGATAAAAATATCTAATACAGCGCAATTCAACTTGAGACAACGATGTTTAGTTTTACTAGTATTGAAAATCCATTAGTAGTTAGGATGCTTTGGTGATCTGCGGAGAAGCAGACGATAACGCTTTATGTCGAAAACGACAACGAGCGATGCCCTAGAAAACCTCCGTTTTGCTTGAGAGAAGTACCGAAAACACTGGAAAATTTTGTGCAATTGCGATGAGTCAATGAATGTATGGACAGGCCTGCAAGACCTCCTATTTAACAGCGCATTTACCTCCCCGGGCCTCCTATGAATACGCAGTCATATAATTCACCGCAACAGCCTGAGAAGGTTCCGAAACGCGTCTATAACATTCGAGAAACCCACGTCCTGTTGTTTCCAACGTTTGCTCTGGGGTTTATTGCTTTGGTTTCGATTGGCAACTGGAGCTGGGTTCCTCAGGTAGTACTGCCCAGGTGTTCAACAATGGACTACCGAAGGACTTACAGCTTGGCAGGGAACCTTGGAAATGCTTGTAATCCCTATGCCTATTCTAGCGTAGCGTCAAGTACTATTAAGTGGAGCGGTATATGACTGATCTTAAAAGAGAATGTTAAGTATAGCACCGCTTAGATTTCATAGCAAGTATAACTAAGGGGAGCATGTCTTAAACCTGTATATTGTGATGTAGAAGGATATGGATAACGAGCAATGCGCTTGATTTCTGAATACTAGCCCACCTACGCCTGCCACCCTTTTTGCTACCTAGGTAATTACGTATGCCACTCTCTCTAATCCCTTTATAGTAATATTTACTCTGCAAGGGTTTATAATTACTATATACCTCTACGTAACTTAAGCGCAAAGGTTTACGGGTGTTAGCCACTTATTTAGTTAAGTAAGTAGGTACCTAGGCATTTAGCTGTAGAAAGCTATTCGCACAGATTAAGTAGATACTTATAAAAGCTATAAAAACACTTGCGATAACTACTACACAGCTGGAAAGCACTGCTTAGTTGTATACGGCATGTATAGGTGGGAAGGGTGGCGTACGTAGGAAGAAGGGTGTCAGGCGTAGGTGGGCTACTGAATACCTAGGATTATATATTGGCTTGTCAGAAGAGGGAAATTATATTTCCCTTTTTTCTTCTTGACTCTACTTCTAATCTCGACGTCACTGTTCTGATACTAATACTTGGTTTTGCCCTACCCCTCTACGCCATGGAATCTACAAATAGAATTGTTAAGCTCGCATCCCTTATTACCCACCAAACGACTATGATCAATGACTTCCTCCAAGAGAACAAATTACCTACTCCATCTCTAGGGTTGGATGCCCTTCAGTCGCCGCATATCCCAGATGGGGCTCCTGATATTCAGGCTGCTAGGGACTCGGTAATTGCAGCCTGTTCGGAATTAAAAGCATTGCTCACCGGTCCTAGGCAGTTGCTCAAATTCAACGTCAGTCCCTAAACCCCTTCATCGATTATCCTAGGTCGTACTTCAATTCCTAATAAACAACAGTGGACGGCTTATGTCAGCGTGAAGGCCATTCTCCGCTTCAAGCTTGATCAATCTTTTACGGTTGGGAGCACTACTTCATTCGAGGCCTTATCCCAGTTTTCGGGTCTAGAAACGAAAAATGTTCGGCGCATCATCCGACATGCGATCATTCATCATCGTTTCTTCGAGGAGAACACGCCTGGCATCGTTTCGCACTCAGCTTTAACGGCTATTCTTGCTCAGGACGAAGCGGCGAGAAACGCTTTAGTTGTCGAACTAGATGAGTTCTGGCCTGCTGGGGTCCGAATGGCTGATGCTATGGAGAAGTGGCCGAACTCAGAGGAGAGCAACGAAACCGTAGGCCTCTAGCCTAGCACTCCTCTCCTCGCGCTATCTAATCATCATAATAGGGATTTAGTCTGGCAAACAACAGCAATAAAAGCATGTACGATATCTTCGCGGATAACCCAGGCCGCGGCGAGAGGTTTGGGCGGTACTTCTCGAAACCTGAACCGGTAGCAGCGCCCGACGAAATACTTGATCACTACCCCTGGTTAGGAAAGGCGACCATGGTAGATGTCGGTGGGTCGCACGGAGCAGTCGCAATCGGCATCGCCAGGCGTTTCGCCGATATCAAATGTGTCGTTCAAGACCTCCCAAATACCGTCGCCGAGGGAACCGCACGCCTACCCGCTGATTTGCGGGATAGAGTAACCTTTATGGCACAGTCAGTAGAAATGTTTGGGTTTATGATCATTAAGTTAACGGTTTCAGTGACTTTTTCACTCCTCAGCCAGTCTCTGCGGATGTGTACTACTTCCGCTCTATCTTTCATAATTGGGCGGACAAGTACTGCATCAAAATTCTCCAAAGTCTTGTCCCTGCATTGAAACCAGGAGCGAGAATAATTATCCACGAACGCATCCTTCCAGGTCTCGAGAAACTGACCACGGCTGATGCGATGAGAGCGATGTAAGCATGTAACATCACTTTGCAGTGGGGGCTAACTTACAAACTAACCAATCGTTCATAGCAATCTTGACGTTGGTATGCAACAGCTATTGAACGCGCAGCAGCGGGAGCTGCATGAATGGCCAGAGCTGTTTGGCCGTGCGGATTCGCGATTCCGTTACTTGGGGGCTCGCCACCCTCACGGCGCTATTCGTTGGATTATCGAAGCAGAATGGCAGGGGTAAAAAATCGGATCGTATTGCACATGGTAGCATTCCGTGACAAGCCGAGAACTACCCAGTTTTATTCGTGGTGCTTCTCACTCGTTGGGGCCGTTCGTTTCGGCCTCATGCAGCGGTGCAACTTCTCCTAACAATAAATATTTACACTGGACCTACGCGCCTCCGATGCTACCTCCTATACTGAGTGTTACAAAGATTCGAATCCTCCACGATTGTCCCCTGTCCTCCCCGTGAGTGCTAGTTTAGTATTGTAATGCCCCGCGTTTTCAAAGGTGTCTCCCTGTACGCTTTTCGACATTCATGGTTCTTCAGCAAGAACATGACGCTTGAGACTCCATATAGACTTGTGAGTTATGCTCCCGAGCCTATTACTAACGATCACTCAGAACAAAATGTATTATTTGAAGTATAAAGCGATAATCAGAGAGAGAGAGAGACATCGCTAAGTGATTGTCAGGAAAGGTGGTAAAACCTAGTGTACTAGCGGAGAAAAAAAGCAGTTACTAAAACAAAAACATTAATTATTTCGTGCTTCAAGTTTGATGCTATACCAACGAGCTTGAAGCCTAGATACTGGATCGAAGAATACTATTCCTGACTCCTTCAAAAATTTTTCTAAGAGGTGGTATATCTTAGGACTCGTCGCTTTCGGTTTCTTCGTCAGCAGGTTCCTGGAGCGCTGCCAACCCCTCCTTGAACATCTCGGAGAGCTGTTTCGCTGATATCTTGAGTTTAGGGTTGTTTTTAGCTAGCTTATCGCCGATTTGCTCGGAGAGAAAAACTTGGAAAGAGATCTCCAGCGTTGTGGAACCGATAGCTCGCCCGGCTCGATTTTGGTAAACCTGTTGATATTAGATGGATAAGTCCCGCCCAATGGGGGTAACTAATGGGAGCGCACTCTGTCTTCATTCTTTTCGATTCCCGAATACCTCCCAGACGAATCAAACTTGGCTCTCCAAATAGACAATTTTGCGTCTCCAGTTTCGTTCCTTTTCCTTGCCTCATATACTTCAGTGAGATTCAATCTAATGACAGTGCGGACGCCTCCGCTGGTTTCTTCGATGAATGCTTCTGCGGATTCTCGCAGATCCGACACTGGCTCACTCCACGCTATTTCTACAACTAGCTCAGGGAACTTAGACTGAAGATGCCGGTAGCTATTATGAGCCTGTCTTATTCCGATTCCCTTTAGGGATATGTCTGCTGATCCATGAATAAAAATGGACCTAGCTGCTTCAGACACTTCTTTCGAACCATTTCGTCTCTCCCGAAGACTCAAAAGCCAACTGCCCACTAGGTTGCCCAAGCTTCTTGTCACATGTTCATGGAGGGGTGTAAGCATGTGAATAACAAAAAGGCTTCTAGAGGGTAAATAGTCGTATCTATATTTATTAGCATTAAACTTCGTTTAAATCACAAGGCCTCTTTTTCTGTTGAAATCAGGGAGGCTAGTAAATCCAGTGGCTAGGTACTTCGCCCCACACATATTTTTTATATACCGTAGCGGGACTATATGTGGGGACACAATGGTTATGTGGCTATATAATTATAGTCTAGGATTTTAATTGTAATATTATTTCATAATAATTATAAATTCTATAATAATTATGTAAAATATAATTATTGTAAAAAAAACAGCTTTTAATTAGCTTAAAAAATTAAAGTAAAGCTTAGCTAAAAGTTTTTTTAAAAAGTTTACTTTATTTTATTATTAAACTTTATAAAGGGTTAAACTTATAAAGCTTAATAAAAGAGTAAAAAGCTAGGCTACTTTATAACTAGTGTTATTTACTAAGCTTTTTATTACTATTTATATAAACCAACTATACCTTTAAACTACTTTACTACACTTAAATTTTTAAGCTAATTAAAAGCTATTTTTATTATAATAATTATATTTTATATAATTATTATAAACTTATATTTTTAAAGATTTTATTAATATTTTTAAAAAATTAATATTTATTAAAATAGTTTTATTTAAAACTAAAAAACTTTTTATTATATATATTAAAGCTAAAAATTTAATATAATTTATGTTTTAAAATTTAAAAAAATTAGTAATTTTATAATTATTTATAAATATTAATTTTAACGTTTAAAATAATAATTATTATTTAATTTTTTATTTTATTAACTATTAAAATAAAACTTAAAAGTTATAAATAAATAAATAAAAATATTAAATAAATAAAATAATATAAAATTATAAAAATTAAATTTTAATTATTAATAAATAATTATATTTAAATATTTTATAAACTATTTATTAAAAAAAATTTAATATTTATAAAAAGAATTTATAAAATTAAAACAAGCTTTAATAAAAAAATGATTAAATATAAAGCTTAATAAATTATTTATAGTTTTAAATAAATTTTTTAAAAAAAATATAATAAAACTTTTATTTTAATTATAATAAATATAATAAAAGCAGCAGGTTTAAACACTTAATTTACGTATTATTAAAAGCTAATATTTTATATAAAGAAAAAAGGAAAAAAAAACGTAATAGGTACAGGAATTTACACCTAGATATATAGCCCGCGAAGGTATTCACTACAGCAGTAGTTGCCTAGTGAATGCTAGCCAGTAAATACCGTAGCCCCCGCATAAACCACTAGCCACCCTAGCCTAGCTACACTAGCTTAGCCACACATAGCGCCTAGGCTATAACATTAATAATTAAACTAATAAATTATAAAATTATTTTTATTTTTATTATTATTTTAAACTTTAAAATTAAATAAATAAATATTAAAATTATTTTTTTATATAATAAAATTAAAAAAAACGTTTATATTTAATAATTTTTTAAATTTAAAAACAGTTTTAAAAAAGTTTATAAGTTAAATAAAACATTATATAGGTTAAAACAAGGCTTTAAAATATAATATTATATATTATTTAAGTTTTTTAAAATATTAAAATTTAATTTATTAAACTTAAATATTAATATTTTTATAAAAAAATATATATATATTATTATATATATTAATAATTTATTAATAATAAAACTTTTTAAAAAGAATTAATAAAATTTAAAAGATTTTATTAAAAAAGTTTAAAATATAAAATTTAAAGCTATATTTCTATTATTTTAAAATAATTATTATATAAAACTAAAAAATTAAATATATTTATTTTAATTAAAAAGCTTATTAAATTTTTTTTTAAAAAACTAAGCTAATAAAAAGTATATATTATTATTATATTTATAAATATAAATAAAGTTTTAAAACTTATTAATAGCTATAAAACTAATAAAATAATATATAATAATATATAAAAATTATTAATTATTTAAAATATATTATATTTATTATAATATTTTATATTATTATATTAATATTTAAAAAAACAATAAATTCTTTTAAAATAAAAAGAATTAATTAAATATAGCTATTTATAATAAAAAAAATTTTATAAAAAAATAATATAAAAAAACATTAATATAAAATATTTAATTAAAGTTAAAAAAACTTTTATTTTAAAAATACTTTAATTATAATAAAATATTTTTTATAACTAGCTATAACTTAAAAACGTTATTTTAATTAAATAAAAAACAATAATAATTTTTAAATAATTAATTATATAATAAGCTATAAAGCTTATAGCGTAGTTTAAAACTAAAACTTTTAATAATAAAAAATTAAAAAGAAATTTAATATTAAAAAATATATAAAAAAAATAAAAAACTTAATTTATAATAAAGCTTTTAATTAATATTAATAATATTTATTTTTTAAAATTAAAGTTTAAAAATATATATTTAATACTAATAAAATTTAAAATAACTTTTAAGCTTAAATAAATTAAATTATATATTATTTTATTATTAAAAATAAACTATTTATTATTTTTGCTATATTTATTTAAAATAATAAAATTGTTTAGCTTATTTTTAATAGTTTTATAACTAAAGTTTAGTTCGTAAAAATAGTTAAAAAGAAAATTAATAATAATATATATTAAATTTAAAATATATTTTATTTTATTAATAAACGTTTAAAACTTAATTAAAAATTTATATAATATTATTTATTATTTTAATACTAGTTTAATAAACTTAACATATTATATTAATAATATAAATATATATATTAATAATTTTTAAAAAAAACTAAACAAAGTTTATTTTAATTATATTTAAAAAAGAAAACCTTATATAATAATATATTTTATAAAGCTTAAAAAATTAAAAGCTAAAAGTTAAAAAATTTAAAAATAATAAACAAAAAACTTAAAAATTATATTATTAAACTTGTTAAATAATTTATTATAAAAATAAATTTTAATTTTATTATAAATTTTATACTAATAAACTTAACTGTTTTATTTAATATTTATAATAATATATTAATATTAAGTCCTTTTTAAGTAAAAAAAACTTAACGTTTTATTAAAGCTAAACACTTGTTTATTTTTATTAATAATAAGCTAAATACTAGTAAACTTAAAATTAAGTTTAAATATTAGTTTATATTATTAAAAAACAAATTAATTAAAAATATTAATTATTAAAATAATAATTATAATACTTATATATTAATAAAAATAAACTTTTAATAATATATATTATATTATACTAAAATTTATAAATAAAAAAAAAAAAGAAGCAAGGAATTTAACTATAAAATATTTACATTAAATAAGTGGTATATATAAAGTGTAGGCTATAGGGCAGCTAGCAAGCAGCTGGCAACAACTAGTAATAAATGTGTTAAATGTAGTAGCTAGTGCGGGGTAAAGCCACCAGCTAACCCGCTATAAGCCACCAAGCTACTAAGCTATAACTATAATAAAAAATAAATTATTTATATTATTAACTATATAAATAGTTTTATTTTTAATAATATTATTTATTTTATTATTAATAAAACTGTTATAGTTTAAGCGCTGTATAGCTGGTATAAAAGCGCTGTGTAGTTAAAGTATAGCTAGTGGTCCATGTAAGGGCTATAATATTTACTAGCTAGTATTCATTAAGCAACTACTACTGCTGTAGTAAATACTTTCGCGGGCTATATATTTAAGTATAAATTCTTATACTTATTACGCTTTTTTTTTTCTTTTTTATATAAAATATTAGCTTTTAATAATAAATAAATTAAGTGTTTAAACCTGTTATTTTTATTATATTTATTATAATATTTTATATTATTATATTAATATTTAAAAAAAATAATAAATTCCTTTAAAACAAAATAATTAAATTAAATATAGCTATTTATAATAATAAAAATATTATAAATAAAATAATATAAAAAAACTTTAATATAAAATATTTAGCTAAAGCTAAAAAAAATATTATTTTAAAAATACTTTAATTATAATAAAATATTTTTTATAGCTAGCTATAATTAAAAAATATTGTTTTAATTTAATAAAATATAATAATAATTTTTAAATAATTAATTATATAATAAGCTATAAAGCTTATAGCGTAATTTAAAACCGGGAATTTTAATAATAAAAATAAAAAAGAATTTAATATTAAAAGATATATAAAAAAAATAAAAAACTTAATTTTTAATAAAACTTTTAATTAATATTAACAGTATTTATTTTTTAAAGTTAATATTAATAGTATTTATTTTTTAAAGTTAAAATTTAAAAGTATATATTTAATATTAATAAAATTTAAAATAACTTTTAAGCTTAAATAAATTAAATTATATATTATTTTATTATTGAAAATAAACTATTTATTATTTTTATTATATTTATTTAAAATAATAAAATTATTTAGTTTATTTTTAATAGTTTTATAATTAAAGTTTAGTTTACGAAAATAGTTAAAAAAATATTAATAATAATATATATTAAGTTTAAAATATATTTTATTTTATTAATAAATATTTAAAACTTAATTAAAAACTTATATAATATAATATATCATTTTAACACTAGTTTAATAAATTTAATATATTATATTAATAATATAAATATATATATTAATAATTTTATAAAAAAGCTAAATAATGTTTATTTTAATTATATTTAAAAAAAAAAAACCTATATAATAATATATTTTATAAAGCTTAAAAGATTTAAAGCTAGGAATTAAAAAACTTAAAAGTAATAAATAAAAAATTTAAAAACTATATTATTAAATTTATAAAATAATTTATTATAAAAGTAAATCCTAGTTTTATTATAAACTTAATAGTTTTATTTAATATTTATAATAGTATATTAATATTAAGTATTTTTTAAACAGAAAAGATTAAATGTTTTATTAAAGCTAAATATTTGTTTATTTTTATTAATAATAAATTAAGCGTTATCAAGCTTAAAGTTAAGTTTAAATATTAGTTTATATTATTAAAAAATAAGCTAATTAAAAATATTAATTATTAAAATAATAATAAAAAGTAAATTATTTATATTATTAGTTATATAAATAGTTATAATTTTAATAATATTGTTTATTTTATTTTTAATAAAATATTAAAAAAAAACTTTTAATTATTATTAATAATAAACTTATATAGTATTTATATAATTAATATAATAATTTATATAAATATAAAATTAATTAAGCGTAATATAAAAATAAAAAAATAAAAAATAAAAATAAATTTTTTAAGTAGAAAATTAAGTTTATTTAGCTAGTTAGCTAAGCTTATATGCTTAAAAAAAATTTTAAATATAATATATATAATATATTTTTAAACCGGTTTAATAAAAAAGCTATTAAAAAAATAAAAATTTTAAAAGTAATATTTATAGCTTATTATAAGTTTGTTTAAATATATAATTATTAATAGTATAAAAATTATATTATAAAAATAAAAAAGGTTAACGCGGTAAAAAAAAAAAAAAAAGAAAAAAAAAATTTAATAATTAACTGTTTTTTAAAAATATAAATATAAACTAAAAATAGTTTTATAGTAATTAATTAATATATTTAAAATATTATAGTATTATTTTAATAAATATAGTTAATAATAAATAATAGGTTTACGTTAAATTTATTTTTAATTAAATAAAAATATTAGTTGTTAAAAAATATTGTTTTATTTATTATAAATAAAGCTATTAAAGTAATTTTTATTTTATAAAAATAAAATATAAAAAAATAAATATAATTTATATTAATAAAATTATTATAAAAGCTATAAGTATAAGTTATTAGGATTTTTTATAGCTAAAAAACGCTGCTTAAAATAATTAGATTTTTTGTTTAAGTTAATAAAAGTATTAGTATTAAATATAAAATAGTATAAAAAAATATTATTTAATTTTTTAAAAAGATTTTTAAAAAAAGAATTTTTATTTATAAAATATATAGTAGTAAATAATAAACTTATATTAATGACGCTAATATTATTTAATATAAAAATAAATATATATTTTTTTATTAATATAAAATTTATATTATAAATAATATAATATTTAAAACTAAAAAAAATAACCGGTTTTAAGCTAAATATAATTATAAAATATAATAAAAAAATAACTTAAACTATAAATATAGTTTTATAATTATATTTTTAAGTATAAAAATATATAATATTAAACGTTTTTATATTAATAATTAATATAAAATATAATATAATTATTAATAAAAAGTTTTTTAAAAACTATAATATATTAATTAAT